>VWYI01033961.1:29791-64780 GCA_013399455.1 Anthoscopus minutus
CAAGTTCCTGAAGCAGGACGTGTAGGCAGGCTGCCCGTAGGTGTCAGAGTCGGGCTGCACAGCGGCGTAAGTGCAAGTCAGGAGGTGGGGCTTCTGGCTTGTTTCTTAAAGCAACCTCACATATTGCATGTTCTGCTTAAACAGTAAACATTAAATTTAAAGTTTGTTCTGTTCCGATCAAAAGAGAGAGAACTGCAGACAATTCTGCTGACATAGTCATTTCCCATACCGGTATTAATGCAAATGCTTCTGAGAAAGAAAAAGGTAAGTTTTAAATGATTAAATTCTGCACTCTGCAGCCATCTCAAGACCCTGCATAAGTCTTTTCAGCCTTCTGCCTCCTTACATGTTCATAATTTGTTTTCCTTCACCACTGCAGTCAGGCTTCTAGAGTGGAACACACATGAATTGCAAGAGGACCCAAAGGAGCTGTCACACCTTCCCTCAGAATGAGAACTGAGAAAAATACTATTTCTAATCTTCAGTCTTGCAATATGGTGATGATACTAATTATAAACAAGAGTTTAATATAGGAGAGTGTTACAGAAACCTACTAAAAGAGAAGGGCAAAAGGCTATTAATTCCAGATTTTGACACTGCTCTACGTTCCTGAAGGAGTGGGGCAAATGGTACTTGTCTGCTTGACTTAGAAGTGACAATACTTTTTAGAAGCAGCAGGTCTGAAGCCAGTTCTACATAAATACACAGCTAACTAGGGAGAAATATTTTAACCTACTGGCTTAATTGCAAAATAGGGGACTATGCTGGGAAAAACAATTAATTAGAAGTTTTACATCTTAAATTTTGTTAAATTAAATATTAAGTGCCTACCAAATAGAATTAAACCTACCCTTAATTAATACCAAGATAAGACAAAGATGGCACTCACATTACTATTGCATCCATTGCTTTGTGGCAAAATGCAGATTACAGAAAGATACTGACTTCTAAACTAACTTCTTGCCTGTATGTGAGCCAAAGATGGAGGCATTCATGTAGAAGGTAGATAAAAAGTGTACTTATCAGTTCCAAAGGGCTTAGTAGGCACACTTTTACACTGCTCAATTTTCTGCATAAATTCCAGAATTTTCAAAATTAAAATTTTGTTCAATGTGGTAGTCTGAAGTTAGAACAAATCCTGAAAAAACAGGGAGGCAGGCTTGTATACTTCAAACTGCTCATACAAATCACTCTGGATGAAAGTTTAGAATACAGTTTTTCATACAAGTCTGAACTATGCGGGGTCCTTCCAGAGCAGAGGCACAAGTCCGCCTCTGTCTGCCAATGAAATCATAGATTTCACCCAAATGCAGCGCTGTATTCAGTTCATGACTTCCAGTGGGCAGAAACCAATACTGGTAACCTCTAGAAAAGTTAATACAGTTCCTGAAAAACAACCCAACCAATCAGACAAAAAAGCCATAAAATAATAGCTTCTAAATTTCTAAAAGCTTTTAAAAACACATTGTTGTAAAAATAATGATCCGGGAAGTATTTTGTGGTAAGAATATTTTATATATTTTTTTACACTTTTAACACTTACAAAAACATTCAAACACAAAAAAAAATTTAAATAACTTTGGGAGCAGAATAAATCCTGCCTACACACATACATCAATTCCAAGCTGTTGGCACAAAAAGTAATCCACATTCATAAAACCCTTACTACTATATCAAACATAAGTTAAGTAAATCATAGGCACTATTTTATCAAATCCATATTTCCACAATTCTGCAGTAACTCTCTAAACACAGAGCCCCATGATTTCCTGATACCAATGAACTGGTAATGCACAAAGGCTTTCTAGCAAACAGACAGTCTGTCTTCTCAGGAAGTCATTTGCTGTATTTTGGGGGGAATAGCAGAGAAAAAAAATCCTTATAAAACTCAAGTGAATTTACCCAAGCGATGAATTACTTAAGGAAACGTACACAAGTTTGATGCAGCCATGGTAAAACCCCCAATATCATTATCTAAACTGACTTGGAAAATTTATAAGTCAAGTGAAGTTTGATAAAATCCATCGATTTAAATTCCCCTTTCTTCAGTGAAGACTGCAGCATTGATTGTAAAATGCTGAAATATTAAAATTCAGGCTGAATTTACTGAGAATACGCACATTTGATCTAGTCCTGTCTTCTGCTGAACAGTGACGTGAGATACTGACATCCATTCCCTGTACTTGCAGTTGACTCAAGGCTAGATTAGTGGTTTGTACTGCTCTGTACTAGTGAAAGGTGGTTTCTGCTGAAATCTGACAATTACAGTATATTTGAAACCCCAGCTTTGAAGTCTTAGCACAGATCTTGGTCTGGGGTGTGAAGTCACCCATCAACCCAGAGCTCGCTTAAGTACTTTAAGTTGCAAGTTAGTCTCCACTCCTTCCTATTTGGTTTCTTCCAAGTCAAGTAGCATTGCATGGCTTTTCATCCAGGAATATGTTAATGTTGGCCTAAAATTCAAGTGCTGGAATTTCAGGATTAGTTATCCTCTTAGTGGTGGGAGGCAAAATATACCAGCAGTCCCAAACTCAGATGGAGTTGAAGGCTACTTACCGTCCAATCCAACTTGTAGTGTTCGTCAGTCATTGCACAAAGGATATACCATTCACATTCTCTTACTTCATCAACTGTACATCCAAAATACTGAAAAACCTTCAAACAAAATCTCTTCCACTTAACCAGTCCCACCCAATACAATTTTAGCTACAGATTTTTGCATGATGTCTTCCAAAACAGAAAACAATGGTTCAATGCTAAATACATCAGTTGTTCTGAGCAAAATGTTTTAGAATATGTCAGAGCCACCAGAGGAGTTTAATAGCTTGTAAACAGACATAGCAGGTTTCATACTCTGTTACCAGTAATGTAAGATACACATATGTAAGGCAAAGTACATATTTAAACACACTTACATGGGCAATATCTTCTGTAAAAATATTTACAATTTAAAATAAACCAATTTAAGAAATGGATGAAAGTAAAAAAATAGGATACAGAAAACTCCCTCATACCATGGAACATCACCTAAATGAATATCATTTGGCATCAAGAGTCAACTCATTTCCTTAAGATTTGTATGTTACAAGTGCATAGTTGTGTTTCCTTCTCCTTAACTATCAGCATTTACAGTTGTTGCAGGCTGTGAGTGAGTATAGTGGTATGGTATTACAACAAATCAAAATTATCACTTGCTCTTTCTTTTGCAAGGAAACCTGCTATTAAAAGTTTTCCCCAAATAGCAAGCCATGTATTAAAAATGTGGCTACAATAGTGAAAGGCCATCTTTCCTGAGCCAGGAATTTAAGGTTAGAAAGATTGTACAACTGATACTAAGCCCTTTTGGCAATCAAACATAAGAGTAGGTAAAGCCAATAAATCAACATTAGAAAGATGCAATCTATACTATTGCATTATGTGTGTCTGCTACATTCAAACCTTTTAATGTGATAAAAGTCATGGCTGTGACCCCCTGTTTTGCCTAATCTTCTAGAGTAACTGCTGATTCTTCCTGCAGTACTGACGGATGGACCCAGTCCCAGTTGGGATCTCAGTTGTTAAAAGCAACATTTCCCTAGCACTGTAGCAGTCTGCAATCAGAACATTAGCTCTGACTCATGTAGCCTTGTTTCAGTAGTACATATCCACCAATCTTCCTGCTGAGTTAAAACAGGCTGAAAATGAAGTTTTGGATAATGTATGTTGATAGTTATCCTTGCTGTTTTTCAAGATGGGCATTTCTTTGGCATTCATTCATTTTTGCCCCGACATTGGCCACTCTCATAAATGCTCATATTGATAACATTTTTAGCAAGCAATAAAAAGCCCCCAGAACTGATAGCAATTTAATGTAGAAGTGATTGTATGACCACCGAACATCTGATGTTAGATGTCATTAAAGTGCTGCTTTATAATAATCTCTGCCAGTTTGTGCTAATTAGAGACAGAGAGGTTTGGAATTTTTACAAATTCCAAGAGTCACATATGAACAGTTTGTTTAATCAAGCTGTCTTTTAGCCTGGTGAGGAAGTATCCATGAGCACTGGAATTCTGCATTAAGCTGTGCAGATCAGTAGCAGCCATCTTTCCAACTCTCATCTTTCACGCTGCCATATGTCTTGGGAGTGGGTAATGATCTAAAATGAAATGAGATTTTTTTCAGTTTCATTTATAACTGTTAAGTCTTTATCTAAAATATGTAAGAATTTAAACATTTTATAAATAACTGAAATATACACTTCATTTACCTCTCTGTAATACAATTTACTTAATATAAACCCTGGAGTATTTTCAGCTTCAGGTTGCATGTGTTGTATCTTGGCAACTACCATGCCAGGAAAAAAGGCTAAATAAACAAATAGACAGAACACTTATTGCTATTATACTCTGTGAAAATGCAAACTTAATCTGCTTCCACCTACAAGGGGTCATTTTTTCAGTGATGTATATAAACAGGCAAATCCTTGTTTAGAATACTGCATTTTGCTTACATCAAAATCTGACATTTGTAGAAACTTGATAATTGCACAATGTACAGAGTCGGCTTTACAGAACCATGGAATTGTTTAGGTTGGAAAAGACCTGTAAGAACATCAAGTCCAATCATTAACTCAGCACTGCCAAGTCCATCACTAGACCATGGCTCAAACTGCCACATCTACACATCTTTTAGATCTCTCCAGAAATGATGATTCCACTACTTCCCTGGCCAGCCTGTTCCAATGTCTGACAACCCTTTTGGTGAAGAGATTTCCCCTAATACCCAATCTAAACATCCTCTAGTGCAAGCTGGGGCTGTTTCCCTTTGTCCTATACATGCAAGCTTTTTAAAAAAATGTAAAAAGTAAATTTTAAAGAAATTTAGTAAGTGAAACATGTTTCTATAATACAAGCTGTGATTTGGACAGCCACACTTCACTATTAGCAAATTCCTGGCAAAACAACTGCTTTTTATTACAGAGTTCCATACTGCTGACCAATGCAGGCTTTAACCACAGAAGTCAGTGCTGTGACAGTTGCTTGTCATTCTCCTGCCCAGCACTCACTGCAGAACAGAACTTTTCCACAGTACTAATTACCACCATTTTATCCTTTATACAGTTCTAGAGACTGTTTTTCCCTTCAATTTAAGGACATTCTTAGTATTTCTCATGGATGACTGCTTCCTTATGTCAGCTTCTACTTGACACTTTCAGTGAAAACTGAAGTTCACAGTTAATACTCAGTCTCTCTTGTAGTAATTTTCAAAGAGACGGACATAAAGCAACTTCTATAGCTGGGTGCTAGCACAGTTACGTTTAAGTTAAAAATTCTGTTTCATCCTATGGGTTAACTGCAGTGATGTTTATGTTAAGTTTAGCACATACTATGAATGTTTCTATCTTGGTGCATCTTCCTTCTATAAATTTCCAGCTGCCCAAGGAGAGAAACTACTCTCACCATGGTACTGTTGCTTGAGTTACAGAGGCAAGTAGTTCTGACTTCAGAATGTGTCACTCACACAAGTGAATTTTCTCTTGCCAGCTATATTTTGGTAACCTTTTACCACATGCAAATTCTTGCTGCCTTCTCAGTCCAGACTAAGACTTTATTTACTTAGTTCAGTATCTTCCATTACCAATTTCACTTTCATTCATTCACCTTCACTCTCTCATTGAAGAACCTTTATCTCTCAGTTTGGATTCAAAACTATTTTAGAAATATTTCACATGGAGGTCTCCATTTCTGTTCTGAAGATGTTGCGATCAAAGTAAGAATTGCAAAAAGAAGCAGCACAAACACACAGTGTACAAAATTAATTTTGAAAACTTCAACTTTAGACTACCTGTCAAGACACTCACCTGCGAACAGGCTGTGCAAGTTTGCTACGAGGCACTGGGATACCCCCTGTGGAAGGGGCACTGGGTCTGGGCAAACCACTCCTCATCCCTGCTGGTCTGGTAAGAGTAGTACTGTTAATACTGCTGGCAGGGCTCGGCAAGCCTGAGCTCTGGGCTGCAAGAGGCCCTGGGGAAGAACTACTGTGCGTCAGCTGTGTGGCTTCTGGAGAGGCAACTGAGCTGGGTCCGTGGTTACTGAACGCTTTCACTGGTTGTCGGAGCGCTAAGGGAGACGGTGCCGCAGGCGAGCGGAATTTACTCGAAGAAGGTACTGGAAAATACAGAAATTACTTTCAGCTTACATTACAATATTACTGCAATTTAAAACTGGAAATTACTTTATGTGATTATACAAACAATATGGAATGTGTAATGGAAAACAGCCAGTCAAGCAGCAATGAGAAACAGGAATTCAGATGTCGTCTTTGTCATGTGTTTTTGATGTCGTAACTCTAATGCACTCTTTGCTTACTACAAATGTTTATCTGGATTTTTAAGTAATGCTAATCAGGCTATAACATAAGAAGACATTTAACTGCTTCAGAAACATGAACTTAATTCCCATCCATGAAAGAACATGTTCAAGAATACAATATTCTAATGTGACACAGGTTTTAGATAGGTTCAAAGTGTATATTAGCCTTCAGGGTTGAAATTTTGAGCATAGAGCATCTTGGTGTTTCATTTATGTTGTTCTTTTTAACCACTGAATTAGAATTCGTCTAAAGATATGGTTACCTCCCACATTTTCTGGCAGATGAAAAAAAATAGAGATGGGGTCAGCTGTCCTGGTTTCAGCTGGGTTAGAGTTAATTTTTTTCCTAGTAATTAGTATAATGCTGTAGTTAGGATTAAGGATGACATCAGACAACCCCCAACACCAAAGATGTTAAGGTGCTGCTATGAAGCTTAAACCAGACAACTCTTAAAAATATAGCCTTCCTCAACATTATCTAAATTATCAGTATGACTTAATAACTGTTTATAACTAATACTTGTTTTCTAGTATTTTGTACCTGAGTTAGTATGCAAGGTTTTGTTATTAAGTCCTTTCTGGAATAGGTTAATAATACTGAACAGTCCTTTAATAATGTCAAACCTTAAGCATAATTCGTCACAAGTATGAGGAGTATTTATAAATTATGCATAATTTATCACTGAACAGAAAAATTAACCCATAATCTTGGTAATGGAAGGAAATTTCACCAGCTTTTCAAACTGATTAGGGTGGGTCAGTAAGAGCCAACACAGGATGACCAAATCAATCATGTAACAAATATATGTTTACATTTAGTAAATTTGCATAAACTAATCTTTCCTCTACTAAATAAATGTTTTATACTAAGACCAAAGTTGATGTTGTACATAAAGAAGCCGGTTCTTAACACAGCTTTTATCATCATTTTCAAGGTAGATCCAGTAAGAACATGAGGACTGAGAAACAAGACAAGTAATGCAGGAATATAGCATCCTAAATGAGGTACAGAGGAAGTGGTAATTTTGAGATTGTATTTTGAAGCTGTTTCTTATAGGGAATGTCTAGGAAGATTAATATGTACCTCATTACAGATGTGAATTGGATTTGATTCCTTTCTGGATTACCCAAGGGGGCCTTTCCCCTGATAGCAATATCAAACACAGCATGAAGCTGCTTATGGGAAAAGCTGACAAGGAAAGGTGACAGAGAGGTCAAAAACACATGACAGTTGCTAAGTGGCAGGGAGATTAAGTAAAAAACCTTAAAATAAAAGCTGGCGTCAAGCCAGAGTATGGATTAGGGAGAGCATTAACAACAGAATGACTGGACAAGAAGAGCATCCAAGTGCTCCTAGAACTAAGATAGATTATATATAAGTTTTTAAAACATGACCTTGCCTGTTAACATTGATGCAATCAAATCTGCAGAATTTCTAAGTGACTCTACAGTGTAAATATTGGGAGCTTTTATCACTGAACTCCTACAATGCTTGGAACACAAATACAGCACCATGTTAGCAGCTACCAACAGAGCAATGCCAGTGTATAAAAACTGAATACAGCTTTGGGCTTCTTACAGGCACAACAGGGAAAAGGCTTTTAGGTACAGAATATAAGCAACAAAAAGTTGCAACAGAAGAAAGCTTATTGCATTCCCAGCAGAAGTAAGGATCCAGTAAATCAGTCTTCTCCATTCTCTTTAACCTTCTGCTGACCATATTTTACCATGCTGCAAACTTGAGCTGTCGATTTATAAAACATTTCCTGTCAGCACAGCACTGCAGACATTGCTGAGAGCTATATTCATTCTTGTACATAAAGGAATGCATTGTCTTCTAGAGCAGTCTGCATGATGCAGTCTGGCAAACTTCCTAATAATTCTGTTCTACAAATAAAGAATTTGGTCTCAGAGCAGTTTTGGATATTCATTATAGTCAGGTGGCTTATCTGTAGGACAGAATCACAAAGAGTGAGGTACTGCCTCACGGACTATTTGGTAACTGAGTACCCATATTCATTATTTAGCTTGTATTTAAAAAAACATGTGAACATGTAAGGGTAGTACTTAATAACTTTTCACAACTCAATCTCCTTATAAAGTAAACTAGAAATAACTACAATTAAAACATCTGGCAACCAAAAAAAAAAGGAAAGAAAAAAAAAAGAAAAAAGGCATGGTGCAGTCATGACATTTAGATGTCCTACCCTCTCTGGATTCTGTCCTGGATTGTGGGCAAGGAGCACGAGATCTCCATGTGGCAAAGGAGGGTGCTGTGAAGCTGCAAACTCATTTGGCTTGCACTCCAAGGCCAGCTGCTGCACACCAACTTGAAAACATTAAATTCTAATGCACTTGTTAAATCACAACCATCATGACGAGATGAATCACCCCAACATGAAAGAACAGATGAGGTATAACTATAGGAATCAATACACTGATCTGTCATCTCAGTACAGGAATGATGTGGACCTGTTGGAGCAGGTACAGAGCATGGACGAGCATCTCTCATATGAAGAAAGGCTGAGAGAGGTAGCGGTCTTGAGCTTGGAGAAGAAAAGGTGCTGGGAAGATATTACCACAAAGTGGTAAAAAAAAGCCAATGTGTGTGTGAAAGGAGTCAAGCTATGTAATGAACAGTATTTTAATAAGGTAAAATCAATTGTTGCTCAGCTGTTCATTTCTCTGCAAGTCTTGCTTCATTACTGCTAAATACTTCAATATTCATGAGGATCTCAGATCAGAAGAAAGAAAACTAACACATTAAGGGCTATAAAATGGCAAATAACTGAAAAAGACAAAGCAAGTAACTGAAATAGTCCTCATTTGCAGTAAGGAATGACAACAGCCGTAAACTGGAATATGTAACTGGCAGTGCAATGTGCTCTGTTCCTCATTCTCTAAGGTTTAATGACTTTTTACAAACAATATAAACTCAAAGAAAAGCTGATTTTCTATACACGCCTACAGGTTCAGACTAGGCCACTGACCTAATAAGTGTTCCAGACACCCAGAGCAAGGCATGGCCAACTGGAAAGAAAGAAAAGAAAGCTCTGCAGAGGAATAGTGATGGTGGTTTTATGCACAGCACAACATTGTGAGAACTTTATCTGGTATGAAGTATGAAAACTGTTAAGAGACTTCCTCTTAAGACATGTGAATCTGTTTCACAGTTATCATACTTTGCTAAAACTTTCTGCATGGCGTCAAAATGACTCTAAGGAGTTGGCATTGTTAAACCCCCAGGGGAAACACGTATATTTGGTCAGCCTCTCATGTCTGCACCAAAGACTCTCACCACACTTAAAGGATTCTAGCATCTACAAGCTTATGAATTAGTCTCAAGTGCAATATGATCTTTAAAATGAGATCTTCTTGATTGTAATAGACAACAGACCAACTGTGCTTAAAACTAGAATCATTGTTTACCTTAACTGTGAACTGAGGCAGTGTCACATACAGGGCTGCCAGAGCTGATCAAAAATCAGATAAAACTGTCCAATTGAATTAGAGACTCAATATTTCATATTATTTAAAAAAATAAAAGTCAAGTTCAGCCATTAGCAAACTGGAATATTATATACAAGAGTCTCTAGTTCCTTGAGTCAAAAACCTTAATTCATCTCTGTTAGGATTAATCTTCTGGTTTGGTGAGGACAAGAGAAAGTACAAATATATGCAAAGTAAGTTGATAGTCTACACTCATCTTCAAAGATAAATTTGTTAGCTTTTGTTCCCAGAACAAAGGATTGTATATTTAAAACTTTTGTTTTCAAAACTGTAATTTGCAATTAAAGAAATTCCAATACAAATACAGCCCTAGTCAATATGTATTTACTAATCAATATTTCCTGATTAATGTTAGAAAGTCACTGTTCCTTGGATTTTTATCTCAAAATTCAATCTTCTATATCACACAGAGTTTATTTGTAATATTTAGACCAAGAAGTTAACTTTCATACAGCAAGGACCACTTGGTTAATCTCTACAGTAATTGCAAGAGCAAGTTTATTAATCTAGAACATGTGAGATTTAATGCAGGCGAACCATTATCTGAGTTTTGCTGGAGCTTGATAAGAGGTTGTAAGTTAATTACCTCCTTTTGTAGATGGAGTTTGAAGAAACTGTTTGGTTTTGAAGGCAGCACGAGGCAAATTTTTCTGCCTTTGCAGAGCTGTTGAAAGACAAGAAGTGTTATATTTGTCTAAGAAGATAAGAAAACTAAATTTACTGGGAATTTCAGAATTGTATCCACTTGTGAAGCATCAAGGAACAGTGTGAGTAAAACACTCAAAAAGCTGTTATGACTCTGGAAGTGATGGAGTTTTGTGAATGGTGCTTGCTCTTAATGGTAAAGAGTTACAGAGGAATGTGTCAGAAATTTTGCAGTGCAAAATGCGCAGACTTGGTAAGAGTAAAGCTTCTTGCAGGGCAAAAAGCCCAGAAATGCAAAACAAAAATTAAAACACCAAAGAGAGAACAAGCCACCTAGCAAACATGCTACAGCAATATGAGAGCAAGATTAGATACAAAGATGAAAATCAAACTGTTGTATTTGATCAAGCAAGAGTACATTTTTAATTTTAAAAGTGTTTTCAAAAAATATTCTAACGCTATAGAAAAGCATAAATCTTTGTCTAATATGGTCATCATATAAACAAATTGTATTCTTCAGTTACAGAAATTGAAGCTTTCTTGAGAGACTGTCTTTTTTCTCCCCTCTTCAAAAGGTATGCAAGAGCACTTAAGCTTAAAATGAAGACTTAAACAACAAGGTTTATCAGCTGCCAGCATGTACACAGCATGAAGGAAATTGCTTTTTATTGCTCCTTTGCTCCCTTGTCCTGCCTTTTGTCTAATAACATTCAAGGGCTGGTAGTGCTTTGAAATGACCTCACTACCAAGAGAGAAGCCAATGTTCTAAGAGCTGCAGAATCTTGGCATGGAGAGAATTACTTATTGCCAGAAGGAATGCATTGACTCAGCCTAATTCATGGCAGCCCATTTAAGGGGAGGAAGGAGAAAAGTAGTCAATGAAATAAAGCTTTGACTACACAGAGACTTCGTAAAATGATAATGTATGAATAAACATCTCTGCTTATCTCAGTGTATGAAGTTTTATACCAGCATAAAACTGATTGCACTAGCAAAGCATATTTCCATAGTGAGAAGGAAGAAAGATGGGGGAACAGCTGTGCAAAAAGATCTTGACTCTGAATAAGGAACAATCCCATGATCAATTACTGAATATCACTCTAAAGAAGGTAGGGGGGGAACAATTAAAATCCTAATTTAGTTAATCCTTTTGTTTGATAGCATATAATGATTACTATCACCTTTCTTATGCTTTAGTCAGTGCAAAATACACAGTATTTTATGAACTATAAAAAACTGATCAGGTGTTTTAACATCATGCTGAAATTATGACTAGGCGGTCTCTTCAATTTAATCTTAATAACTAACTAAAACTATCATGTTCAACAAACAGCAAAAAGGAATTAGATTGTTCATAAACACAGTAAAATTCTGCCTGTGCCTACTACTAATAAAAACCTTATTCCTTCTACTAACTAGAATCTAATGCAAAATAGCCTGTGGCAATATGTAATTGTTGCTCAACTGGCACATGGTCTTCCTAGAAACTTTTTCTAAAGCACACATGTGAACAGCCAATTAAGCACAGTAAGGTCTCTAAATATGAGCACAATTCCTAGAAATTTACTGAGGCAGACCACTGGCCAGACTGCTTCAGTCCTCAAGTATTCCACTTTATTATTTTTTACTGAATCACTGTTTTTGTTATACCACACAAAATGAAGAAAAGCTTCTTCATATTTTGAATTTGTTTTGCCCTAATCCACTCAGATTTCAATATGCTACTGCACATGGCACTTTCTTCCCCCATCATTATCCACACTTCTTGCAAGTCAGAGATATGGGATGATATGGAAAGGATTTTAAATATGCATATATCAAATTCCTTCCTTCTCAAAGGAGACTCCAGGAAGTAATCACTCAGTAACAAAACATTTCTGTGCACTGGAACACAGAAAAGAGCTTAGGCAGTACAATTTGAGCAAAGCTGAGCAAACATGCAGTTTGAGATAAGCGCTTAGTGCATGTTTATCCACACCACTTGCTGCTCTTGGAGGGCTCTGTGTGCTGTGACATTCGCTGTCACAACTGCTGTGTGCTGAACATTCTTACTTCTGATCAACTAAACTGGACTACTAAAAGACTTACTCTTCCTCCTTTTACTCTGAACATGCCAAGCACTTGGATCTTGGCAAGAAGACCAGTCACTTTATTGACAGTTTGAAGAATGTACAGCTCTTCAAGAAAATTTTGTATTTAGCTCTTCTTAAAAGCATCCGTGTGCTCACAGTGCTACTAAGTTCAAAAACATCACACAGAATCCAAAACCAGGTAGGTCCTCGATGGAAGCCACCCTACAACTTCTAGAGCTTTGTACAATCTATGTGGTGTAGGACCCAGATACAGATTTCCCATCACTAACAGTTTAGATAATACCTATTCCTTGGGGAACACACATTACTGTATCTTCCAATGTTTTAAGGTGAAATATTTACTAGCTTTCATACTAAAAATAAGTACTTTCTGCAGAATGGCATGGAGAATCAGATGTAAATGAAGATTCAAATTGTTACAACTGCTATTTAATTCAGTCTCTTTTAATAACAATTTGGATTGTTTACCACATTGCAGCTAAAAGTTAAAATGCCAATGTTTTCATGTTTACAGTTGTACCTCAAAATACATCATACATATCCTTCCCTCTCTTCTGTAAGCAAGCAAATACAATTTGGCTATAAAATTGTAAGAGGAATTGTCATTTCAGAAACTTACTGGATTCCTAGCTCATTTTTGAATGCCAGCAACCATAGCAAGTTCAGAATTGCAGCCACAGCAAATGTGCAAGTAAATTATGAACCGCAAATCTTTGACAAGGAGCAAAGTAGTGACCTCGGGTGGCAAGCCAGCATCCTTGCAAAGGTAAGCTCATGCAAAACTAGCAGGTGTATGTGGAAGCTTCAAATCCCAAGACCCAGAAATCATTGCCAAGGAAAAACAAAAATTTGCTGCAATTTAACAGTGCTTTGTGCAAAGTGACAAAATATAAAACCAATAAAACAAAAAGTATACAATAAAAAGGACACAATTCTGGAAATCTTTATACAATGTACAGTTTTGCAGAAAAGTTTTTAATCCAGACTAAGCAAAGATACTTACTCATTGACTTCACACACAAACCGTTTTACGATTGTCAATAGCAAGACTCTGACAAACATCTGTAAGAGCAGGGAAACTGTAAAAGCTAGAAATCTGGCCTTTATTAATGATATTTAACTTACATTTAAATGTAAGTTGGTCTAGAGTGGTTCACATTTGGGGAAATAGTCTATGAAAGAAAAGCAAATTTACCTAGTAATTCTTAATGCATCCACAAGTTGAAAAAAAGAAATATAAACACAATCACACCACTTTGGCTCCTGCAATGAAGTAATTGACTAAATGTTGAACAGTGAGACTCCTCTTGTCTGATCTTTCCAGAAAGTTTAACCATTAATATACTTTTATTCTGGAAACAGACTTCTAGCTAAGTTGCTCTCTATGCTCTTCCCAGATCACTCAATTCTAAAGCATCAAATCTATAGAGATTTTTACTGAAAAATTTTTTTGTTCATTTTCTTTCATTTTGATAATTCTTCCTATCACTGAAATAGCATAGCTGTCCTACTGCTCTGAGTGCTTTATACTTTGATAAGCCTGCCTAACATCTAACAGTTGTGCATTTGAACTACACAAACGTCCTTTCAGCTGGAAATCCCACCTTTTTAGTGTCTGCAAAGGATGGAAGAAGAGGGCCAAAGTGAAAGGACGCTGGAATAACTTATATGAGCAATGGTAAAGTCACACTAGCTTCTATGTGCTACAGTGTCACACACCTAGGACTGACTGTCCACATAATTCTTACATCTGCTCTGAGTCTCTACAAAGACAGAAATCTTGGGAGTCTTTGGCATGACCTCTATTCCTTATATTTAACTGTACTTGATAGCTTTAACACATTGTTTTGGAAGTTTTAAGACAATCAACTAGGTATGCCACTATTGCTTCACTGTTCTATAGGTAAAATACCTCCTAGGTAAAATATTCCTAGTTAAATTCACAAACATTATTTTTACTTTTTCTGTCAAATATTTAGATTACTGATGAACCTTTATCACAGAATTTTTACAGTTCAAAGCTCTACACATAAAAATATTCAAAATGTGTTCTTCCCTTGAAAATGTCACACAAGGTTATTAAATTCAGAAGCTTATGTTAAAAGAGATGGTCAGAAAACATTTAAACAACAGGAACTGGCAATATTGACATATAAAGAAACACTGAATATTTAATATTTAATTTTCATTTGCTTTGGCTTCTTTAAGGTCACCATTTTCAAGAGATTTGTGAGAATAGCAGCATTCTCATATCAGCAGTTAAGTTTTGGAGAAACTAGGAAAGCAGGAGTCCAGCAATGGGCTAATATGTATTACGAGACAAAGGTTCATCCAAACCCTTTTTAAGAAGTAACTGACACTTAAAGTAAATAAAATTGGCAACTGAATGTATAATCCATGTGCCAAAAAAAAAAAAAAAAAGGAAAGAAACTGCAGACATGGATTAACTTAAAGGGTTACAGTGAAATGAACACTTTCAGGTCATTTTTCACTCGGGGAAAAAAGCAACATCATCTAGATGTTTTTTCAGAGCCTAGAAATAAAACAGTTTCTGACATGCTCAAATACTGTATTTATATTCTTTATATTTCTTCTACATGTACTTTTAGGAAAATATGAATGACACCTTAATAATAAAGTGGACTTTTCTGAGTATTACGTATACCATAAAAAGAGATTCACAAAAGTCTGATTAAAAATCAAGATTAGCATCTCCAGTGTGGCATGCAATGTTTTACTTTGCCCCAAGACTATAAGACAGTTGAACATCACCACTTAATTCTGAAATTTACACTGGAGTATCAGTAAAGGTACTTACTGGCTGAGGCTTGAGGTTGAATGCGAGGTATTCCTCCATTTGGCACTTGGAAGTTTGAGTCACTTCTGCTGTTTTTCACAGACTCAGCTTGGATGTTAGATGTCCTGGACAAGTTTGGAAGACTACGCCTTAGTTTTTCTGTATGAAATAATACAAAGATACCACAACGTGGAGTCAGATGCTGGATAAAGGTCAGGTTGTGAACCCATAGTTGAACCCCAAATATAAGTGACAAAAAACGTTAGCAATATAAAACTACATTGCAATTTAAACGTGTATTTTGTTACATTACCTCTTCTCAAATCTATCACATACAAAATATTTATGTATCTAAAAAAGTAAGAATGTACATTTTTCACCTATGGTGAAAAAAGTCAAGCATATTGTGTTTTGAAATTGAAACATACCTGGACCGTGATTCTCTGGGTTTTATTTTACTATTATCAAAGCTGAATAGACAAACCTAATTTACAGTTTTGCAGTTTTCAAATTATTTACCTAGAAAGTTATTTGCAACGAAATGCTTGCCTGAAGAGTAAAAACAATATAGATGTTTGAGTAGATTTCTGAGACTGCCTTGTCCTCTATCAGTCCATTATACAACAAATAACAGCCACCCACTTGGAAAGGGCCTCATAATAACACAGCATTCAAAATTATTGAAGTGTCCAGTTATGTTTCATCTTACACATATGACTTGACATATCTACTCAGCTAATGCTGATACTTCAGGGGCCTTCTAATATTTGTACCACTGTTCACAGTATATGGAAAGATGCCATTAAGTACTTCTCAAGTCTAATGACATTCTGTGTATCTCCAGCCCATGCAGAGCTAGGTTGATGACATACTTTGGATAGAAGACTGAAGATGCCTTGATAGGATAAGTGGCCAACCTGATTCTGCAGGGGGATGCAGGGAAGAAGTAGGTTAATAAGCACTAAAGGTGAAAACAAAGCTAAGCTTTCACTGGCTGAATATTCCAACAAGTGTACTTTCTTCACTTAGCAGGTTGCATTGCTTTGCACTGCACTTGGTACAGTGCTGAACCCTGTCAACCAAATTTTCCTCCAACCATTCTAGACAAATAAAAACAGAAGAGAAAACCTGAACAACTTTTTTTGGCTGCTGCTATATCAACACTGAATATCCAAGCAACGTTCAACTGCACAAAAAACACTGCAAGATAATTCCTTGGAAGTGTTTCAGAAACACATGATCACACACTCTATTTTGATCCCTCTGGTATGTGGGGTACTAGCATTTGGTACCATTCCTCTCACAGGATATTTTTATTGCAGCTCATCTAGCATGCATTAAGACTTTCATTTTAAGAAATGAATGGGAAAGACATTCTCAATTAAGTCATAATATGATTGATTAGATTTGTGTTGCACATTTTCCAAGATACCTAAAATTTCCCCAAACCACTATTACAAGTAAGGGAACTTCTTAATATCTAAATGTATTTTCTTTCTAAATTTAAAATCTTACTTGCTGGGTAAAAACTACATTTACCAAAATGGAAATATGCTTGAAAAACTTCATCCCAGTAAAAGGAGTTTCTGCCAGATTGCTACCAGGAAAAAGTACATTCAAGAAGAAAAATTGTATCAGTATTATATTATTTTGTTCTATGCCAATATAGTATAATTGCACTGAATTTACTGCAAAGTTTATTTATTATGCAGCAGTTCTCACAACTTTGAGGTATCTAAAATATCCAAAAAATGCATGAGTTAAGTATTAATGTTTTCAGGACTATGTTCATGATTGAAAAGTTTTAGTCCTGTGCAACCAGAAGAAAGCATTCAGCTGCCTCATAGGCTACAGGCATGCAAAAATCACCACATTACTCTTATCTGACCACAGTTACTTTCCTCTGCATTTTGTTCTGTCATCTGCAAGGCCTAACTCTACTAGCAAATGAGTTTCCCTGCTTCATTTTAGTGCATTTGCCTGCCAAATATAGACCTTGGTCACTATGAAACTCAATTATACTCATTGACATCTAAAACAAATAGAAGCCTATCAACCCATCTGACTGTAAGGGTGCCCCAGCAGAATTTAAGCTTTGCTTGCTCTGCACTTTCTTCAGCAATTCAGAGATTAAAACATGATGTTACACAGGCACACAGTTTAGGACTGCCCGCTGGCGAAACTCCTTTACAGAAACTACACAGCTACTCATGTAATGAATTTCAAACAGTTTTTTACCTTCACTTTTGACATTACTAGTTTGCAAATCTGTAGGATGGCCTTGAAGTGAAAGACGAGGTTGCTGTAAACGGCTAATCATAGGCTGTGGTGACACTCTGCTGTACTCTATGCTTCGAGCAGGTGATCGGGAGCGAGGTGAATTTCTTGGAGATTGTTTTGGTGAAGGCCAGGGAGAACTGCGAGGTGATGGTGAGAACCTGCTAACAGCAGGGTGCACTGTGTGATGTATGCCATCTTCCTCATCTTCTAAGCTCTGTGCATCAAGCTCCTGGTCGCTGAACGTGCCTCGCCGGGTGGAGTTGCAAGAGGAGCCAGAACTACGCCGAGAAGCCGTGGCTGCATACTCTTGCCGCAGGCCTGACAACAACAAGAATGTTATTTACTTGCTTCAAGCCCACAAATGGTTCAAACTAGAGACAGAGCACATAAGTATCTGCACAGTTCTCGAATTTAAATTTAACTCACCTTAACTCCTGCTATTGGAGGCATTAAATAAATTCCGATTAGTACCAAAAAGTTATCTACCAGCTAATAATGACTTGAAATAAGTAGGTGAGCTCATTCCTTTTCCTAGTAAAGCAATCATCAGTATAGGTGTGTTGTGTATGTACTTGTTCCATCTCCTCTCCCAGGCTGGAACTAGCAACACAGGCTACATCATAATTTTGGTATCAAGTAACATCCTGTAACAATTACAGCAGCCACAGTGAAATGTCTCTTGCAATGTATTAGTGAATTTAACCAAAAAAGCAACACAATAAGCTACTCATATCAAAACTGGAGGTGTTAGATCAGTCATCTCTGAAGTGTGGTGCCCACACCCCTGGGGATATGCAAACCAATCCACTGGCATACAGCAAGAAAATTCTGAACAACTAGTATTTTTAAAACAGCATTTATGTTGTCTTTATCTCGTATTTTTAAAAATCATAATTTAGTGTTTATTTGTGTATATTATACATTAGAGTAATACATGTATATAATTTATTAAAAAGTACATGTATTGGGCATTTGGTTTTGGTTTCTTTCACTGATAAGAATACACAATAAAAATCTGGCTTCTGTCTAGTTAAGACAACCAAAATTATTACCACTTTCTGCAAATTCAGTGGGACAAAAAGTCTCAACTGAAGCTATAATGAATCTATATAGGCACTATATAGGCACTTTTCTTAACTATTCTTTACTATATTTTTACATGTTGGTGATTTAAATTATGGTTTAAAGTACTGATGCAAACAAGACTGGATTACATCAGGAAGGCACCAATCTGCTGAGAAGAACAGCGGCAGGCAGTAGTCCATTCTAACAATCATCCTTTTAGCAAATACTGCACCTTACAAATTCATACTCTCCTGCATTGTTTTGTCCATTATTCCTAAAGAAAACTTCAGCACAGCAACTTCCTTTCCTTAGCCTGAAGTCCTTAACCAGCTTCTGGGGCGAACTACATTTGTACATTCATAGTAGAATTTATACCCCTTTTCCATGCTTAGTAAACAAGTCCTACTGCAGTTATTCAATAAAAAAACCCCAACAACTCCAATTTCAGGGAAAAAAACCTACTTACTTTCTTCCTGCATTCGTGCTAAAATTTGCACATCTGTAACATCATTTAACTTGTAATTAGACCCAATAGAGTCTTCATCCATCTCTGATGCACTCAATTCACTGTCCAGAGAAGACTGTGGACTTAGTGGAGGATTTCTATCTCCTGAAATTTTAAGATGACCTATGGAAAGAAAATAAAGTAACAGGAATTGTTATTACAAAAAAACAAAAAAGAAAAAAAAGGCAAGCTGCATTTTATTTCCTAGTAAAAACTGCTACTGAGACATTGATCTGACAGACTATTTGAAACATTTGATTATTTTATTGCAAAGCTAGGCTGAAAATGTAACTTACAAAAGCAGAGCTTAGTTATTACCTTCTAAAAATGGGCAACTTTATAAAATTATTGCAATAGCGTCAAAACAAATTAGTGGCAAATAATTTGGTCTATCATAGCACATTCCAACTGCTATGAAGTTTGCACAGCTCTAGAAAAAAAGCAACTGCATACCTGGTTCCATCTACGCTTTCACTCTCACCTCTGTATACTACCTTTTAAGACATAAGTTTGACTGGATCTTTCTTAACAATAAGGATTTGCTGATCCAATGAACATTGATTCAGTTTAGAATGCTTAAAATATACTTTATCTAAAAATACTACCTGTTCCACATACACAACGCCTTTGCTAAACTGTAACATGGAAATTACAACAAGGAAATCTCTTCCTGTTTGCTGCCTTCTGGATAGCACCCCATTGCCTGTCACGTCTCTGTCCCCCAGGCAAATATGTCATATATGTCATTGTAGCCGAGCTACTGAGATTAAACCAAAAACTAGGTAGTAAAAGTCCACAGTGAACTAGTGATAACTGGATTGTCAATGCAATGTTTTTTCACATTCCCTGTAAGCTCACTTGAATTAAATTATACACAATAAGCCAACAGTCTGACTTCAGAGTAGAGATATGTTCCAGGCATCCATTTTTCTCATGCAAAGAAAGTGTCTACAGTGCAGAATAGAAGTAGAAAACACTGCAAGCAGTTAATGTTTACACTGATGACTACAAAATCTCATGAATACTTAATTGGAATGCATGCTTCTTCCTTATCTTATATTGTTCTGTTCACATCTTAGAGGTACTTATGGATACATTGCATACTACATGTTTCAGTTAGTAATCAATAAGATAGTTGAAGACTTCACAACTACCAACCTCTAACCTTTGAACACCTACCATGGAACTCACACCCCTGTCACTTACAGGGTCAGTTGGAACTCCAGAGCCACTTGGAACTCCACAGAATGAACTCTGTGTTTTGGTCTAACCGCTAATAACATATATCAGTGATTTTTGGGACACGGATACCCAAAGAAAACATTTCACGTGTTTCTCATGTCATAGTATGGAAAAAAGCCCTTCCTAAAAAGCTTTAATACTGTATGATGCACACACATCCTACAAAACACTGAGAAGTTCTGGAGTCTTTCTAACTCTAGTTGGATACAAATGTTGTCTATCTGAGCAAGTTTGTGAAAGGAAGAGGAGGAAGAAAGGAAAAGACCAGACACACAGTGACTTACCTGAGGTACCAGGAGGTATGAGCTGTTTCACTAAAGCAGATTTCACTGGTGTTGAGGAGGGAGAGTTGAAGCCACTGCTGTAGGGGCTACCGGTATTTGGACTGTAGGAGCTCGCGTAACTAACCGCACTGAAAGGGCTGCTGTACAAACTCTGTCTCTTGAGAGCTGCAGGAAAGAGGGGAAACATGATGAATTACACTAAATGAATCCATGAAAAACAAATACAATATTCTGTCATGTCTTCAGTGTGATTTAATTACTATACAGTTCAAGTAGAAAACTTCAGTCACCAGAAGTTTTTCCACTATTTTCTTCACCCCCATTGTGTGAAAAGACTGAGAGAAGATGGCAAGACAAGATAGTGACAAGTGTTTTCCTTTCAGAAGCCAGATCTGAGATCACCACAGCTGAGGTCTTTGAGATGTCCAGTGTAGATGCTGAGAAGCAGGAAGGCAGTAGTAGCTCAGTTACATTAACATACGCCCTATACACAACCACACAGACACCACAAAGTCACATTCTCAGACCTGTCTGAATCACAAAATACTTCTACAGTAACACCAAGACTGGCACCACACAACTAAGCAGTATCACCTACAAAATTTCCCTAAGCACATGCTAAAATTAAAAACCATTAAGTAAGGCAAATGCTTCTGTTTAGATCTGTGGGTACCATGAACCTACTAGACTAAAGCAAATTGACTATTTCCTACAGTTAACCTTCTGTTCTAATGACTGGGGATTTTTTGACCATAGGCTTCAGCCTCTTACACAATATAAGATGCAAACTGGGTGCTTTACTCTGCCATTCATTGTAAATGCTTCAATGATGAAGTATTTTCAGATGAATTTAAACACTGGTGAACATTAACAATTATGAACAGTATGATATTGGCATTCCACTGGTTGTCAGGTGTATTATTTGTTTAGTTACTTGACTATTTTGTTCAAAAGTTTGTATTTTAAATATAACAGAAAATGGAATTTCATTGACAGGGGTAGTGGGATCCAAAAGATATTTAGACATTTTTGCTACAAATCAGTTCCTTCACTGCTGGAAGTATATTTATGCAGAAATGTATACAAGAACAAATTAAACTGCAAAATGTTAAGATGAAAAAGCTAGAAATCCCACTTGATGTATACAAATCTACATTGGATTTAGTTGCAGCTCATCCAGCTGTTGAAAGTAAGCTATTGAATTAGGCTACTGATACCAGTGTATAGAAAAAAAAAAGGAATTGAACCCAAATTTCCTTACTAAAAACCTTGCTTTGACATTAGAAGCCAAAACAGTTGCATGAAATACTGCTTTCAGCAGCAAAGCTTTGGTTTATCCCCTTTGCTCTTGGTCACTACATCCTCAGTTGTCCAGTGCAAACACTGGTGGGGCTGCAGTGTTATCTGACGTACTAAGGTAGATTTAAGTTTAAAATATCAGGAGTATTTTAACTGATTGCATCACTAAATCAGTGGACAAAAAAACGTATTGCCCAACCTAGTCAATGGCAGAATGCAGCACAGAGGAAAAAGTGGCAAAAATTAAAGCTGACTTTGCAGCAAATTCCTAAAATTGCATCTCATGTAAAGATTCTTTCTAAACCAGTTAATATTACCAGTGTTTTAGTTAGAGTGAAAAGACAGTTATAGATGAAGGGTGAAAAGGTTTATATTCCAGCTTTCACTGCAAGTCTTAAACAGTATGTGTCAAATTCAGCAATTTGTGAATTCACTAAATTATAGCAAGTATTCATGAGGTAGCTTCAGTTTATTTTGAGTGTCAGAAGGGAAAACTTCCATTTTATTATGAAGTTCAGTAAGCAAAACCAGTAATTACAAGTCACTCTGTTCTGGGTGATTATGATGAGGCCTTTGATATCAACTTCTGGCATTCACAAAGGAACCCCAAAGCATCTATTCCAATTGAATCTTTGTTCTCATACTAAAAAGAAACTTCTCATCTCTTGCTGAAAATGTCATTAAAAATCCCTAAAATGTAAGTCTGCACAACAGTTCTTTCTTTTGTATTCATTACACAGACAAGTATTTTAAAATACTAACCACAAATTAGAAAACAATTCTACTACTGTATAGTCTTCAAAACAGGCTCTTTGTATACATCCATAATGATAAAAAGTATTTGATCATACATGGATTTTTTTGGATGAAACTTAGCATGATTTTGCTACATGTAAAAAGTTTTTTCTGGTATGTGGTGAGACTTGATACACATAGTAGTTTTCATCGTAGCTAATGTGAACCTTCTTCAGCACAGTACAGTTTCCCAGAAAAAAGAATCTGGACTCAAATCCATTTTCTAGGCCAGAATTCCTAAAGGTTTTCCAACAAGGATTTCTGTAACTCAGGAAGACATTGCTATTTTTACAAATAGAGATACGGTCTTTATTAGGCGTGTCAGACAAAATTAGCAAGGCAGATAATCATTTCAGCATTAAAATTAACTTAGCTTACAAAAGATTACATATTAGCTTTCAAAACACCAGAAGGGAGAGTTGATAATAAACAAGCTTATTTTAATGTAAATTTTCTTTTATAACATTCAGGAACAGTATGTAGCATCTAATTCCTTTTAGTTATGATTTTGCTGAAATGGTCATGAATTTCTCTTTTGCTGCAGAAAATAGGAAAATTTGAGTGCAGATTATAACTCTAGTCTGAACATACTTCCAACACTGAGCGTGACTTGCTCTGCTATTGTAAACATGCCTGCTGACAAGGCACTGTGCATCAGCAACTGCTAACAGCAGCACAGAGCTGAGAGCTCTTCTTCCCTCCTTTATTGTCATGTAATGAAAAATACGATGAAGAAAAAGAAAATGTGAAATACAAGAGTGCATTTGAGACTGAAAAAGAGACTGAAGATATTAATATTAGAAAGAGGTAACAACAGGAACTAACAATGTAGAAAGAGTCAATGCAAAAGAAGCATCAGCAAGGATTCAGGAAAAAAGGTTACATTAGTGTGAAAAGCCTTATCCATGGAGACTGGAACCAGAATCTATTAACTGAACCAGCAGCTAGTAATGGGTTAAGTGATGGGTCTATGAGGTACAAGTACTATGGAAAATGCAAGTTACACAATACTCCTGAGGTTTGGAATAGGAAATACACACAGTTACAAGAAACACTACTTGTCTTCTCCATCAGAGTTCTCTTCTAGCCTTAGTCTGTAAAGGAGGCTGGTTGCTCTAAAAGACAATTTTCTGTTTTGCTGAAAATTCATTTTTATATGCAATCTGCTCCAACTAGCATGTGTCCATCTTTTCTACCATTAGTATTTCCACCAATTACTACTACAGATGAATGGTGATATTCTTGCAAGTATCACTGCCAGAAGCAGATTTGCAGGGCTAGGGTTAAAAAAAAGGTAAAGTTATCTAAACATATAATTTAAATGATAAAACTTTCGAATGTGTCCATTGCACAGAGAAGCTTCCTGCCATTGTGCTTCAGCTATGAATTTTTAAAGATACCCTACGGGTAACAGAATTTGTGGTCTTCTGGAAGACTTCTGCTCAGTTCTGAAGTTAAACCATAAACAGAATTATGTCACTCAAATGCTATCCATTCATAAATACTCAGTAGTATTCAGATCCTCAAACCTGTATCATCATTCATAAATCCCTGTGATGTGGATTGTTTAGAATCTCAGTCATTGCCTGTATGTAGTCATATACCATGTTAACTGTTCAGGTAAACTTTGTCCAGGCAGCATAAAAAAGCACAAGAAATAGGGAAAGACTGAGAGTGACTCGTACTGAAGGCACTTGCACCGCTATGCCCACGGTTTTTATAAAAATAAAGAATGGATTTAAATTTCATTAAGAACAGTTTCAGTACAAACCAGAATAAAGACCAAATTGCTCCAGAAAACATTACAAGGACAGGAAAGAAGTTACAGTCAAATAAACTCAGCACAAAGTTTACATATAACCATAGGAAGGAGGTGGCTGTTGGAACCACTCCTGGAACTGTGTGTTCATATACTCTTAGCTTAAGTTCAACCATTCTGCTAATTCCTGAAGACAACAATTTAACATGTAGCAGTAGCAGACTACAAAAAGATGGAACAGAAGAAGAACAGCTATTAATAGCAAGAAAGTAAGTTGTCTCAGCATAATAAAAAAAAAAATCTCCAACAAAGAAATAAAATAAAGCAAGAAACCAGATGGACAGACTTCTAATCAGACCTTCAGCATTTTGCTGCTGGTTTGACATAAAAAAGTCTGGTAATAGAAGGATGGAGAATGCAGATGTTAATTCTCACCAGGTCAAACACTCTCCAGTTTTGAATATAACCAACTAATTAGTATTAAGGAAGCATCATAAATGCCTTTTTTTTTTTAAATCTGACAGTAACTAGACCTTAAGTTACTAGGGGTGGGAGGAAAAGAAATCATTATCATCTCCCCAAAGTATTAAAAATCTTAAGCCTCCATTTCTTTAGATGAAATAAAATAGGTAACCTAGCTGAAAACCAAGTTCCATGCTACCATACTGACAAGCAGCTAACAATTATGATACCCTAATACAGCCTTTTATTTAAAAAAAAGATGAGAAAACTTTTGAGTTAAAAACATTGTTTTTCCCTGAAAACATTAGATCAAATAAGTATTATAAAATTTTGAAATCATGAATCATGATTTAATGCCTTCTTTCATTTCATTCATATGATCCAGAAAATGAGTAAAATTAATGACATTGTAAACCATAATGAAAGCTTCAGACACAAGTAACTGTCAGATGCCTTATTTCACAGCCATTATCTAATTTTGATGCTGTTTCAGAATAAATTCATACCACCCAGTGGGTTTAGTGTGTAGGAACTCACCCGACATTGTTTGTTCCAGCTTGTGGATCAGTGACTTTTTAGCACATTCAACATCAGGACTTGGGTAATCCAATACCTGTCTGCACCAAACCAATGGACTGACATTTTTTTGCACTGGATTCAGTTTCTTCTTTGGAGATGTATATAACCTAGAAAAGAAAGAAGAAAGAAAATTTATTAGGGCAGACAAAATGAACGTAAGATCAGACATGTAACAAAATACCACAGAATATGCTATTTCTGGTTTTATACTCTATCTACATTATAGTACCATTCCAAAAGATAAAGAAAGCATGCATTTAACCCCAAAATTAACTATTTTGGATATATATAACAGTGATACCATATGGCTACCCAAGGACTTCAGACACATTACGTATATGGACAAATTCACTGTCACATAAACATACAAGTGACAATTAATCTTTTCAGATTCACCTGAAAGAAATGAAACACTATGCAAAAGAGAACTCATGTTTTCCTAAACAAAGGAAGCAATAAGCGCCTCAGTAGCCAAGAAGCAGTGCTAAAGTACACAAACCACTGTTTCAGTAGCCTTGAACAATAAACAATTTATTTTTATTTATTATGTCTATCCTAGCACCTGATCTTTTCATTCTCTTTGATCACAGAACAAAGGGACTATCTCTGTCCTACAGCCAAGCATCATCAACAAGGAAAAAGAAAACGCACATAGGAGAGTAGAGAGAAACAATGAGATCTTAATCTTCTGCCAGATATACTGAAGCCTTTGTCTGTCAGTATCTCCACTCATTTATTTTAACATCAACATTCCATGACTGAAGAAAATAGTAGTCCAGTTTAAAAACTCCAGAAATTTAGCTGAAAATGTCTCCTCCCTCAACAGACTAAAGGAAAAGTCATAACCAATCACACACTCAAAAAAGGGAACTTAAGGCTTACTTTGGACTAGAACAAAACTTGAAAATGTGGTTCAGCAAAAGAAACAGTGAATTGCAAGACGTACAACTCTAACTAGAGATTATGTAGGTGTAGAAAGAGCTATACAAGTGTTTCTTCTAGAGTAATGACAGACTTCATATTCCAAGTGAATATGATTGTATGCCACACAGTATCACTTACAAACATCTGAGTCTAATCAGACATGCTTCTGTACAAAATACACAGCAAAAGTTTATCTCTATGCCTATAACATTAGCAACACAGAAGTTATTTCCTGCAACTTTCTCTCTACAAGAGTATCTCATCTCTCCTCTGTAATTCTAGAACTTGAACTCTGTGTTATAATAGCTTTTAGAGATTTTTTTTTGTAACTACTACCATTAAGTTCACTTCTTAAAATAGCTCCCTAAGAAACATGTTTATAAAACCACGACTCACCCAACACTGATCTTTGTTAAGGGTGAGCTCCAAAACACCCTTCCCTCTAACACTGAAATTAGCAAGCTACATTTGCAGATCCAGGTGAGAAAATATTCATCAGCTGACAGGTTTTAAAAATAAAAATGAAGCTGTTTGTAGCAATCCAAATAGTAACTGCCACTTACTGTAGCTCAAGGGGTTTATGCTTTGGCCAATATCACACTGTCATAACTGCTTTTGTAGAAATGCCTACAATCTTCACTGGCACTCAGCCCAAAAGAAAAGCTAAAAGCCCTTCATGTATTTATTGCCCTGAAGATCCTTGAAAACACAAGAGACACTCAATTTTCACAGTTATGCAAACAATGACATCACTTTCTGTAATTTCTATGACATCTCCATACCAGAGATTACTATCTCTCTAACACTTTGAATTTACTGTCTTTTTAGTATTTGTCTGTACTCCTTTCTGTCTTAAGGTATGTTTATACAAGGAAGTGTCAAAGGCAACAAGGCCAGATTTTGGCCAGTACAGACTCATTCCCAGTTCTCTAGACAGCTGACATGCCTTGCTGTGTTTGAGAAGTTCCATGCACATTCGGAGTGTTTGCAAGTAGTTAAGTACCCAGTATAAAAGGCAAGAAATTAAGGTGCATGTCCTTTTTGAGAAATACACAAAAGGAGTATCTTCAACAAACCTACAAGATTGTTCTAATCAAAACTCTACCTGGTATTTTAAGCTTCAACAAATTCTTTTCAGGAATTCCCACTTGTTGTGTGTGTTTCACAAGTGTTTTATTTACTGAAGCAATCCAGGCTCACACAGCTTAGCTCCCTCTTTTCCACTTCCCTCTCTAACCAAATATATACTGTATCTTTCCCACCTCTTTGCAGCCAACTGTTTTCCTTCATCAACCCGTGTTTCATAACTTAGACTTCAAGGAAAGAAAAAACTCGAGAACATACATATTTCATGCAACTCCACTGCACACACACATATACACACATATACACTGATGAAGTGACAAAACAGCTCTTTCAGGGCAGTTTCTTGCACATCATGCAATTATGAAGTCTCACTGTAAAGCAGTGATCTTAATATCCCACCTGACAAAGAACAGGCAATCTCAAGTTTTGAGATTGACTTAATTCTACTTGCTTTGCCTACCTTGGATTTTACAAAAACCAAAAAGACCAAGGGCAAGGCTAAGAATCAGAGCCTCTATTACCTCTTCCTCTCTCCCCAACATCAGAAAAAGAACATGAAGCATATACAATGAACTTCACACAGCTAAGTTGTCTGTGTCAAACTGTTTGACCCAAAAGATATATGTCCTCTTTTGCTGAAGAACCTTCCAGAAGAGATTCCATTTGCACCTGTCAATGCATTCTACAGCAATACAACAGCATTGATTGGCAATACAGCAACTTCAAGACTGAAGATTACCAGAATAACTTCACACATCCTTAACCATTGTAAATCAACTCTCTCAAAACAGGAAGTTAAAAACGATTGAGGAAGCTGACAACTTAAGAGTTGCCACCCATACTACAAATGTTTACACACCAGAAACATATACTCCAATCTCTCCACACCAGAGTAAAGACTCTACAACTCAGTGACATAAGGTAAAGGTAGAAGAAAATGGTATACTAAAAGGAGCTCAGGAGCTTTGATCTACTTTGAATCAACTCTAAAAAGACCAGACACTATGACTCTGCTGCAGCCATTAATATTTCCTTCCTTTGGCTCTTACTAGACAATCACACTACAGCAGCACCAACCCAAGGCTAAAAGCAGCCAGGGGCTCTACTGATTAGTTCCAGGAAGATGCAGCACAGAAAAGGGCAGAGCCTTTGCAGGAAGACTGCTGTGACTACAAGCACATACGATGTCAGCCAAATGGGGCAAGCTGCAGCATGCTGCACATGCACACAGCTGAGTCAAAAAAGGCTTTGAAGAAAGAGGACACACCACTGCAGCAGGGGTGGAATATTTGTGTATAGATTACCTCACCTGAGGAACACCTCCCAGTGCATTAAAATACAAGAGGCTAGTTGCCACAGGCATGAAACAAGAAGCTGAGATTCTAACTGGGAAAAAAAGGTAGTGTCTTTTTGTATCAAAATCCTTCCAATGCTCAGTATCAGAGTGAGGGAAAACATGCAGATGAGCACGAAGTCACAAATCTGAATTAGAAAGAAGCTGGCAAGTGGAAGGAATTTGAAGTTAGAGCTCGTTTATTTTAGCTACATTAGCTTTAAGCAAAAACTGGAAGGTACAATATAGGAAATTAAATGGAGCACACAAAATATGATGTATGCAAAAACAAGATGAAAACCTGAAGACATGATGAGGAGAAAAGGCTGAAATTCAGACACATCAGTAAGAAATGCCCCTAAAATACAAGAAGGAAATTTCCCAGAGAAAAGCTACTGAAAAGACATAAATCAGGAAACGGTAATACCGGACAGTCTTAGAAATAGGTAATTTAGTACACAACGGTATCAATCCAAACTATTTTAAGACAATTTAAAAGTGTTAGGAAACCTTGTCTGAAGTGGCTTAAGCATGTTAAAATTTGAGACAAATTTTAGATGGATAGGTAAAGACCAGAAAAGCATCTCTGGCTGAAAGACAAATTAATCAAAAATTAAGTGAATTTAGAATTAGGTGAACTTAGAATTTAGAATATCCAAGAGGCTGCAAAGTGCAATTTGGAACACAACTATCTTTCTGTGTCCAACAATTAAAGATAGTTAGCTGTGCCTCAGCTAGTTGCTGGAAATTACTGCCATTATTCATTTCCTCATTCAAAAGAACACGTTCATTCGTGTCAGAAAATGATGCTATAGAATAGGAAATGGGCCATCAAAAACACCATCATGTAGCTTCCCTGGAACTATCACACAAATTGTATAACTGTCCACCATTCGAGAAGCTTTTCATAAGAAATTTGTTAGAGCGTATGTGCTCAAACATAGCATTGTTGATATTTACACTGAAAAGTTGAGAAGTTCTGTGTCCTACTAAATGTGCTCCAAAATAGAATTCTGTTTAATGACTAAGCTTGAGAGCTCTACCAACACTTACAAGTAGTAGAAATGTGAATCATGCCTAAACAAGACATGATTATGTAGTAAATTTCAGGAATACCATTAGGACAGTAAAGGAAACCCATATCAAAGCTTTCATTATATCTAAATAACAAGCATGTTTAAAAGCTATAATTACCACAAAAAAGTCAGAAATGGAAGTACTTCTTCAAAACCTAAGGATTCTTCCTCCAGTCCTCAAATATCTGTTTCACAACAAACATGGATATCTCAAAGACAATAATCAAAGTATTATTTAATGTTACCAGTTGTTTTTAATGATAAAACCGGCAACTTCCATAATCTTTGCTTTCCCTACATGCTTCATCTCATATAATCTTTCTAGTTTTGAAGTTTTTACCTAAATTTGGTTAAACCTCAACAAGTTTAAATCAAACTGACTTTTTATCTGCCACAAAATGAAAAGCAGCAATTTCTCTTTTACTTACACCACAGAACAGAAATTGATCAGAATCTGTTCAGCTTCCAAGGGGCCTATACCACATTAATATGATGAAATTTAGCAGCTGAACAGGAAATGCTGCAATGTAATTTCAGCATTGGGATTTCATTCAGGTGGAGCTCTATCCTAAATTAGTCATGGTATACTTTACCAGCTCACTATGGCAAACCAGGACTCCAAACCAATGCTAGTGCTCAAGGGACATCAAGCAGTATGAGACAGAAGACAATCATTCCAGATGACAATCATGTATCTCAAACAGGCTCTTAGCCAACTAAAGCTAATGGATGGCTAGAACAGAAACTTACACTAATATAAACAGGTGCAAATGAGAAATAGCTGCTGAATGAGATTGAGAATAGTAGTAAAAGTATGTGCCTTCCATCTTAACTAGCCACGATACACAACCAATCTGAGGTTTCAAAAAACAGCAAAACTATTACTTTTAGCTATTTAGTTGGTATTAAAAAACCCACCAATAATTTCATTTAAAATACACAATAACTGCCTTTTTTTTGGAAATGAGGTCAGTCAACTGTCAGCTATTTTAACCCTACCAAGGAGACTTTATGCTGATATGAAAACATGGGTGCTAGGCTAATTTTTATAGCACTGTCATTTAAAAAGGACAGAACTGTTCTGAAGTTTGCTGAGCAATTACATGTACGAAATAGATACACAGTAAGCTCTGTACTCTCTTATGCACATGCTGCAAGTAAATTCTGAAAAGCACTGCATGTTTTGCTCATTTTAAAACAAAACTTCTCAGAAAGCTTAGGTGAGTGACCATGTAACAAGTTACCACAAAGGAAGTTACAGTGGGTTCACAGCACAGTAACTAATCTACAGTAATTGCCCACGTGTGCACACTTATCCTGCAATAAACTCAAGACCCAATAAACTCTTTCTAAAAGCAGCATGGCAAGCCACACTGCACACTGTTATCCAGATATATCTCCAGTGTGCTGCATATCCACACCCAACCTTACCCAGCAAGTCAGGCAAGGAGATGCACACCACTTCTCTGAAGATTTCTCCACTCTGGTCACCCAGATTCAGGTCTGCCCCTTTGCCTTTTTGATTACTGAGCAAGAAAAGACCCATTCAGACTGAACTTTGAAAAACACTAAATTTGATGCAATCTGGTTCAAGAACAGCTAAATAGGAACACCCATAGAGTAGATTATGAAAGTCAGTGATAGCTGGAGGAAATAATCAGCAGGTCTAAAGTAAAGTCTCCACAGGCCTGTGCAGAGCTCAGTACAGTGGTAAGTACAGATGTGCCCATCTTCAGCCTTCAGGACCTTATCAGGAAGAAAGCTTCAGCAATTAAACAGCATTCAGAAGCATACGGACAAGAAACTCAATCTAAATGCACTGAAATATTTTTAATAATTTACCATATAGTTTGAAGATTGTCTCATGCAAAAATGTTTAAAACTTGAAGTGCATCTGGATTTAACTAACCACAGAGAAGAAAAACAATCAAGCAAAACTATAAACAATCACAAAGTTCACTAGTACTGTAAGGATGTTTAGCTAATGCTGCTATGAAAACAGTGTCAAAGTTCCTTTGTTATTAGATAGCTGCACCTTCTCCTTTACTTTTTCACTTTACACTTCTCTTCTGTATACTTATCTAACTATATTTAAAGAATTAAAAGCTAAAAACGAGCTCATCAACTCTACAATGTAGATTTAAAGAAACATGTCACATTCTAGTATCAATTTCAATCACAGTATCAAGTGTTCTGTCTTAAATTCACAGCCACTGAATTCATGTGAGCATTAAATGTTTAACAAAATAATTTTAACAATTAAGAAAACCATTTCTTCTGCCATGACAAGGCTGCAGACAATTTCATAATGAGGTATGAAAATGCCTGTATTATACAAAACAGAAAAGAACAGTGATAACCAGCATCCTTCACCAGCTATTAATCTCCACAGCAAGGTCCTTTTGGAATCAAAACTAAAGACAAATCTTAGCTTCTCTATGCAGACAAGAAAAATAGACAAGATGAATCAATTTTTAATGTACAAACAATGATTTAAATTTAGTTTGTTTCCACAAGAAGTCTCCTCAGCTGCTAAGAGGTACTTGATTTTGACAGTGTATAATCTTGTATTTTAAACAGGATTTTGGGTTAAGCAGTAGTGAACCAAATCCATTTGAACCTCAGAGAGCTCGTATGAGACTTAAATTTCATCAAGTACATTTCACCCTTTCAGTTGATTAAATTATTTTATGAGTGACCTTGCATAACCAAGGCCTTAAGAGCAGGATTTTTATGAAACCATTTAAGGAAAATCCATTTATTTACATCAACCCCTCCTATCTTCACATGCTTGTTTCTTTTAGATTGCTCCATTAGCCCTCTGAAAATTTCAAACTTCATTAAGAGCAATACCCTCCATTAATCAAATGCATAAATACAAAGTCATCTTACCTTCATAGAAAAATAAAAGAGGCTGGACTATTTAGCATCTCAACAGTTCAATTAGAAGGTGTTTAGAAATTCCAAGAGCTTGACTTTTATTTTTATTAAGCACTTTGGAACAAAAAATCATCAATATAGCCAAATTATGTTTATCATTAACTGCATATTAAACTACAGCAGGAAAACACTTTTTAAAATAGTTACATATCCATATTTTGTGATATGTATGACAATTAGTAAATTTTTACAATTGCCCGTTTTTTGTTTCATACATTTGTGTCTCGGTCTGTCCCATGCCTGAGACTGAAAATTAGTTGCTAAAACACTTCGGTGTTACAGTTGCCAAAATATTAGGAAAGAAATGAAGATGTGCAAAAGACTGCCTGTAAGTTTTACTGTCTTTTGAGCACTAGAACTCACACAGAAACATGATGATGCCACAATAACTGGCAGCCAAACACCTGACGACAGCAGGGCAGTACTCAGCAAACCATGTGGCTCCCCTACCAGTGCCCAGAACCACGTCAACAAAGACACACAGCACTTATGGCACCACTGTCACCATACACTCTGTCATACATTCACTTTCGCTTAAGAGACTCATTATGTTACCCATGATTTAGAATTAATTATAAAACAGTAAGATCTATTGTCACTAGAATTCATGACATTTACAAATTGGGCCATCCCACTCCAAATTTGGTGTGGACATTTACCATATTCTATTTCCATAAAGGGCTGTAAGCTCTTGAAGATTACAAAACACAGAGTGAGAAATAAGAGTAGCTGCCTAGAACAGGCTCATCTTCTGGGAGATGATGCCTTGTGTTAATTTAGTGTTGGATGAGAATAAACTTATGCTCTCATACTTGTGGATGAGGCTGAATGTCAGACAAATGAATTCTCCAAGGAAGTGCATGCTGTCTCCTCCATGAGCAACTAAAACATTGCTCATGCATGGAATCATTCCATCATTTTTAGAGGCGTTTCTAACTCTGAAAGGCATTTTTGTTTGTTTTGTAAATTTGTCTGCATGTTCGCTTCCAAAGACCTTTGCAGGTGGACCTATAACCAGTTCTGCAGCATGACAGTTTGCTTGTGTTACACTTTTTGTCCCTGTACACGCTTCCCTTGCATTTCTCGGTTGACATGGTGCTCCTCCCCCCTATCTCTCTCGTAGCTCTGAGGCTGCCCCTCAACAACTGTCACAGGAAACTTCAAAACGACAGCTGGAGACAGCGTGATGCTTGGAGAGGGCAAGTCGTCTTGATTCTCAGTGGAAGCTCATCCAAGTGTAATAATGACAAGGCAAACAGCCACCTGCAGCTGTTTCTGCTGGACCAGCAGGGTAAGCAGTCCATTTATAACGAGGAACCACCTAAGGGAAACTGTGATCCTACATCATTAGCAATAAATTAGAACACCTAAGGGTAACACGTTTACGAGAGGAAAAAGTGTTACATTTGCTGTCTTCACAGCTGAAAGAAATCGAAGCATAAAAAAATGCCTGATGCATGTCTGAAGTCTAACAGTACCTGTGAGCTAATTCTGAACTACTCTAGAAATTTCCCATAAGTTTTTCAACGTCTCCCCACCGCCTGCACTCACGAAATCACTGACGGCTGATTCTGCGGCAGCACTGGAGCCCGCTCGGTGTCCGAGGGCCCCGAAGTAACGCTCCCACCGCGGCCGAACAGCAGCGCAGAGCCGCGGGCCTCCAGGGAGCTCTAACGCCGTGTGCAGAAAACGAAACACCCTTCCCCGGCAGGCTTCGGTACGTCTCGCAGAGCTCATTAAGCCCTTCACCCAGCCCAGAGGGCGAGGCTGCCTCCGCACACAAAGCCCCGAGACCCGCTCCGACATCAGGCACACGCCTGGAAACAGCCCCTTCCCCCCAGGCACGCCGGGGGAAGGGGGACACGGACCCCTGCCCGCCTCCTCACCAATCCGCCCCCGCCCCATCCCCACCCCGGCCGCCTCCTCACCAGCCGGTCTCGTCCTCATCGCAGCCGGCCAGC
>VWYI01033961.1:65065-120422 GCA_013399455.1 Anthoscopus minutus
GGAACCGCCGCCCCTCGAGCCGCCTTCTATACGGGCGGCACGGCACGGCACGGCACGGCACGGCACGGCACGGCACGGCACGGCACGGCACGAACGGAATGGCGTGCGATGGATGAGCATGGCGGCGGTTCGCGGCAGCGGGAGGCTGTGACAGCCCCGCTTGAGGCCGTCCGAGGGGCTCTTGCGGTAGCCTCCATCCTGAGGCAGCAGCTTGGCCTGGCCTGGCCTGGCCTCCCATGTCTTGGTCACCACCGGTCCCAGACAGGAGTTGTATGGGAAACCCCGGAATATCTTCCAAAAATGTTCAAAATTCTAAAGAATGCAAAGTGTGCCCCTGGTTCAAGGCCTGGGTGATAAGTTTTGTGTCTACTGTGTATGATGGACATATGAACTGAACATCCTTTGAGTCTACATTTTGTATAAATATATGCACTGGGGCTTGGGGATTTGTCACAGAATGGGTGAAGTTGGAAGGGACCACAGTCACTGATCTGTTCCAACCTCCCTGCTCAAGCAGGGTCATCCTAGAGCTCAGGGCACACAATTGTGTTCACTGGACAATGTTTTCCAGTAAAGAAGTTCTGCATTTTCAGGTGGGACTTCCTGTGCATTGCTTTGCCCATTGCCTCTTGTCCTGTTTCTTGGGATGTTTTGTGTCTTGTGGCAAATTTTCTCCAGATTTCATCAGCTAGCATTGTGGGGATGGTCTGTGTCCCCCTTCCCCGAGCCTCTGACAGTGCCTCCTTAGTGCCATTCCTTTACAGTTTTTTCTTCTTCCCAAGTTCCATCTACTCAACAGCTTAATTTTGGAACCTGCTTTAGCTGGCAGGAAGAACACTAGCAAGTGAGTGAGAGGATGGCAGGAATCTGCTGGGGATGATACTGCCATGAGTAGTTTTCACCAGGCTCAGGAAGGGAAGAAGGAAAATAAGACTGTGGTGCTCAGACCTGCATGATGTGCTGAGAATTTGCAAAGTTTAGGGTCAGTAAATGCCACACAATCTGAGTTGTGTTAGGTATGGTGCGTGGACTGCTGGTGTGTTGAGACTGCCAGACATCCGTTTACAGCATCTTTACAAGACTGGGTCACTTCCTTGCCTTTATGCAATGCTCTTCCCATATAATTCAAAGATTGCATTCTCTGTATGTACAGCATTATTTGAGGGTTTATTCTGGGATAATTTTGCACTTTTACTGTTAGCTTCTCACCAGAATCCAGGGCATTGATCCATAAATGCAATTTATGTCATTATTTTCCCCAAACAATTACCACCTTAAGTGTTTAACTGTATCCAAATACGTCATGTCTCATTTAACAAAGCAATTAAAATTACTCTTATGAATGTCTTCATTATTTGTAAGTGAAATAAACTTTTTATCAGCAGCAGATTTTGCCACAGTCACTTGAATTAATCATGCTTTTATGGTAGCAATAGGAGGAGTTTAATCCTTTTTGTACTGCAGCTACTGAGGTCAGCATGGGACTGGTGGCTGGAACTTGGAGTGTGAGTGTGAAGTGGGGCTGTGACAAAGGGCTCTGCCAGGAGATATAGACAGGCAGTGCAGAGAAGGACCGGGATCACAAAGAGACCCAGGCTCCTGAGAGCTGTTGCCAAAACTGCAGCTGTTTCACTGCTGGTGATTCTGTCATGTTTAGGGGCCTCCTCTGTTAGATAATGGGGTAGCTTTGAGAGATGTTTAGTGGCCAGCGCACTGCCTGTATCCTGCCTCTCCTCTACTTCCTCTTTTTTCTCCTTTCTTCTTCCCCCAGGTCATTTTATGGTCTGTCTATCCCCCAGATTTCCTACTCCAAATTTCTGTCCCCTGCTGACACTATTACTTTGCTGCCAGCAGCTGTAGCAATTTTTTCTCTCCACAAGATACACTCCCTGCAGGTGTATGTGGACAAAGGAGGGGAGAAAATGAGAAAAAAGTTTTAGAAAAAAGTTGCAGAACTGCAGAATCATCTGCTATTTTTGCAAAGAGTAAGGGCGGTAGAAATAGTCACCATCACTGCTTAGTAGTCACCATAGTCTGTGCTTTGAATAGCAAGAGCCATGATTCTGCTTTCTTATTCATTCTTGTGCTGTGCCTTTCTCATGCTCTGGGAACTGAAGAGCAGCAAGGCTTGGACCATAAGTTTCCTGTGAAATATCAGGTCAATAATATGACCTTCTTGTTGCTCAGATTCCAAGCTTGCACTAGCCAGATGTGAGAGCACACTCAAGCAGAGGCCCCTGGGTGATTATACAGAAATAATACTAATTAATAGTAGTGCCACAAAAATGAAACCTTTCCACTGCATCACAAGAGCAAGAGAAATTCCTCTGTATGTGAAATAAGATCTGTTGCAGAGTTTTTTTGTGAACAGCTGCAATTGTACTCTTTTCACAGAGAGGGAAGTGAAAAGCAGCTTTCCACAGCACTGTTTTCCAAATCTCAGTACATGCATGGGTGCTTCTCATGTCTGACTTGGGGCAGGTTCTAGACTCATGAGATGAGAGGAAATGAGTAGTAGTCTCTCCAAAGGAAAGGAAGTCTAAGCAAGGCTCTCACATCACTCAAATAATTCAACACACATCCTTCTGACAAGTGGTTCCTAGAAAAAGGTCACCAGGAGCCTAGTTTTGCTGACCTTTGAGCTTTTTAGCATGGACAGCCCTATGGTTAGTTTCTCACAGCTGTGATTTGCTGAATTGTTGTCTTCACATCTGTTAAAACTGTTAGAATTTTACTTTGAAATCTTGATTTCACTTGTCACCTGGGAGGACAATCCTTCAGGGGGATTAGTACATGAAGATGGGCACATGCATGGTGGGAAGTTAACATTTGCTGTAAATACTTCATTTGATGCCAGGAAAACCAGTCTAGCTTTTAAGCAGTGTTGCTTACTCTTCTGCAGAAGAGTTGTTGCCTGCCAGACTTCTCAAAGGAGATGTTCAGCAGCCCCACACATGTTTGTGTTAGGCAATGTTTAGCTAAACCTTTGACAAAATATGAAGTACTGCTTATCATTATATCAGTATATGGCATGTGTAGACATTGAATACAGAGTGGAAGAAAGAATGTTCCTGTCATAATATGTTCCTTTCAGAATTAAAGTCAGAACTGTTCATCTGGTTCTACTAAAAGAAACAACATTGTAACTTCACTTATTTATAAAAGATACCTCTGAGTATATCAGACTTATCAGTGGTGAGACGACATGTTTAGCCCTTTAGTTTGGAAACTCAAAAATACAGTCAGTGTCTCTGCACACATCTTCAGTACCCATCCTCTTAAAAACTGTAGACAGCATAAGCTGTGCATAACTGCACTTAAAAAGTCTTTATAAATAATTTTTAAAAACTGTTTTCTGCTGTCAGTGTCATGGATGAGAGATCCATGATCCGTCTCAAGTTACAAGCCCACCCTGAAGGGCGGCCAAATTACAGCCAGATTCTGCTATTGAAAGTACATCTATCTTTGGTATCAAGTAGAAAACGTAGCTCTTCAGCATAAATTTATATGCCTGTTCTTTTTTTGCACTGAAAAAAAAGATGTTAACATTTTGACTACAGCCATCTTTAAACATGTATTTTGTGCTCTGGAGCCAGATCAGTTTAGGTTATTGGAAAATCAGATTCCTGAAGAGGCTGGTATTTATGGCATACTATGTGGCTCAGAAATGTATATACTTTAACCTTTTTAGTTTTTTATAATTAGTGTACTGATGATCCTTTTCAAGTATTACCATCTCTGTTGAGCATTGTAATAAATATTTCATATCATAAAATTGCAGAGTGGCTGAGGTTGGAAGGGACCTGGAGGTCATATAGTTAAAGCCTTCTGCTCAAGGAAAGCCACCTGTTTGACTGTGTCCAGATGGTTCTTGATTATCTCTGAGCATGGAGACTTCACAGCCTTGCTGGGCATGCTGTTCCAGTGCACAGACACTCTCAGAGTAAAAAAAATATTTCCTGATGTTCAGATGGAGCCTTCTGTATTTCAATTTGTGCCCAATGCCTCTGGTCCTGTCATTGGAAATAGGCTGTCTCTCTCCTCTTGGCACACTCCCTTTAGGCATCAATATGCACTAGTAAGATCCACGCTCCCTACCTTTTCTTTTCTGCAATAAACAGTCTGAGGTCTCAGCCTGTCCTGATAAGAGAAAGGATCCAGTCCCTTCATTTTTGTGGCCCTTTGCAGGACTCTCTCTGCAATGTCTAGTTCTCCCTTGTACTGGGAGCCCAGAACAGGACACAGGACTCTGGATGTGGCCTCCTGAGTAAGGAGAGAATAATCATCATTCAGCCTTCTGGCAATACTTTGAACCAGACCAGGAACCACTCACCTTCTTCACAGCAAGGACTGGCTGGCTGGCAGGAAGGAAAAGAAAGCAAGAAAGCAAGCAAGAAAGAAAAAAAAGCAAGAAAGCAAGAAAGCTAGACAAAATTCAGTTTTGTCATAGATTTAGCTTCATGTTTATCAATCATTTGGAAATAACTTAGCTGGTCTTTAAAAACTGCTGAGCTCAGCATACTTAAAATGCTGTGGTGACATTGAAATGTCTGAGAACATTGGGAAAGGATTTTCTGTTGTCAAGAAGATACATGATTTATGTTCAGTTGTGAGTGCAGTGATTTTCATCACTTGGATAACAGTGAGTGAAACCTTACATGCCTCCACCCATATGAAGCAACCTTCTGTTCTATCGTTCAAAAAAAAGTTCCTAAATTTGCTGAGGAGTCTCCCGACATGTCTTTATGAACAACCCAATACTGGAAGGAAAAAGACTTCATTGCACTCAAGAAGTATTTAAACCAGTTTTCCCTTTGCACATTTTTTTATCATGAAAAAGCACCAAATCTTCAGAATGCAAATTGGAAGTTCAGCAACTTTAAATTTGTTGAAAGTTTGAAATGCTGCATACTGGAAAACCTAGTATGTTTTAAATGTTATTTTGCTTAGATTTGCAGAAAAAAATGTTACTGAATAGGAGAGAAAAGGTATTCACATTGCATAGACAAAACTTTGCAGTTAAATTAGGGGTTTCTTTTGCTCGGTTTATTAATGGCTTATATTTAACAAGCATCTGCTTCTGTCTAAAGACAGCATGCTAATGCTGACAAAAGTAATTAAGATTTGCAATCAAGAAAGGAAGATGTGTGACCATGAGTAACCAAAATACTGTATGCAAACAAAAGAATTACCAAAGAAGCCTGAGATATTACATTGGTGCTTCAGTCTGAAGAGAAAACGAGGCTATGCTATTTGAGAAGTGGCATACCGTTGTATAATGCAACTTTTGCTCTTTTTTTTTTCTTCCCTGTTCTTTTTTGAGAAAGCTTTTAGCTATTTTGCACAGTATCAAAGGTATCTATCGCCATCTAGTGACACCACGTTGTACCTGAGTCGGAATTGAGCGCATAACCGGAGCGCTCCCAGAAGACGGTGCGCCAGGACTCTTGCCACCCTCTTTCAGAGGTCTTGAAGTCAAAGAGACCTCGGTCACAGCTTTAGTGGCTCAGGGCTCACTCCTGAGGAGGTGGCTCAGAGAAGGAACAAAAGTTGTGGAGTTTCTAGTGGGACAGCTCTTGCCATGCCTGTGCAGTGGGGTGGTAGCACAGGTATGTGTGTGCTCTGACCTCTGCACTGACATTTTCCTGCCCACTTTTTGGGAGCACTTGGAGAGGACACCCTGCAGATTTCACTGTGGAAGAAGTTTCCTGTATTTGGAGGATGCCACTAAGTAAATCCTATGGTGTAATCAGTCCCAACACTTACTGATCTTCTTTTCTTCAAGACCAGTCTTATTTACTGCAGTGTCATGATGAATCCTTTTGGATTCTTGCATGGTAATTTTTTAATATATCAAATAAGGGCTGATTTTACTCAACAGGGGTAAAATAGCAAATAATTCATAGAACTGAGTAAAATATTCCCTCTGTGGTCTCCTGCTGCTCAAATAAATGAGCTAACCTCAGTCTGTCAGCAAGGACAAGCAAAAGGAAAGGCCCTGCAAGGAATCTAAAAGAAAATTAAAATGAATTTGTTTCCCAGGACATATTTCTCTGGGCCTAATTAAATGCATACCTTTTTGCTGAAGTCCACAAGAAGAATCTTAGATTTCCCACTGCAAGGGCTGTGAATGAGAGGCAAATTAGGAAAATATTGTTTAGAAATAATAGTGGAATACAAGAGCAGGCTGTCCAGGAAGAGGGGCAGGAGACTACCTAGAAGGGCTTCTAGGAAAATGAGCCTCTCATAGTGGCTTTCAGCAAAGTCAAAGGAAAACAGCCTGGTCTTGATATGACAGGTCATTCACTGTAAGTCAGTAGGCTTGATACAGAGATTCAGCTGCCCATTTGCAGGTGGATCTTGATAAACAATTTGATGTAAAAAAAAAATCAGGACAAATGTATTCCATTATTTCCCTAGTGAATTATTTGCTTCCCTTCTAATATTATCACAACATTCACCAAGCACTGGGATTTTTTTCTTTTTCAGTAATGATTGCAACAGCAAGATCATCCTTCAAAGTATACAATACAACTAATCTTATTTCTTTTCATGTGGTTTTGCTTTATTTTTCAGTCTTTTTTTAAAGACTATTAAACATTAGAAAAACTAGCCTGATAAAATGATCTGTTTCATTATTCATGCTCTTGCTTTATATTTCTTCTGTTTCTGTTACTATCCTCTTTAGATTTTAAGGTCTTTGTTTGGAGCAGTTATCCAACTTTTGTTTTTGAAGTGGTTCATATGCCCCTAGTACACCTAATAGAAGTACACAAGGGGAAGTCAAACTCTGCAGAATATAACTAGCTGAAATATTAATTTAAAAATATTGGTGCTACTCAGCTAATTTGAAGTAAGAGCACATCATGAGCCAGAATGGCTCAGTCAGATAACTGTGGCAGCTAGAGTTCCTCTAAATGTAATTGCTCCAGAAATTATCTTCAGCATGTATCCCAAAGGGAAAAAGTTATAGAAATAGCTCCATTCAGAATTAACTGGGAAACTCTGAAATTTATAAGGTAAAGAGTAAGTCTACAAGGAACAGAAAATGAAAAAATGTCTTGCCAGACAAAAGGCATGTGAAAAGTCAAAGCTTGGGAAGAGGCTGCAAAAGAAATTTAAGCAAATAAAGGTGCCTTGGCTTCATAAACAACAAAAAAGGAGTGGATGCCTTATAAATCATGGATGTGGTTGCAATTAAAAGTAGTCAAGGTCCCACCCCAAACTACCTGATTATTTGGCTCAACATGAGTAATGATAATGTTACAGTACACCCAAAGATGTTCATGAGAATGGGTGTGGAAAGAGAAATTGTGTGCAAGGTGAAGCTGACGGGCAAAGAGCTCAACTGTCAAGGAGGCCCAGTAGCAGAGATAATAAATCCAGTAGTAAGGTTTTTAACAAAACAGACAACAATACCATGTGCTTAAAATAATAAAAAGTGAAGTAGCAGAATTTTAGGAAAAAGGTGATGCACAAAGGCACATTATGATGATTTCAGTTTGTCTACAAGGATTTAACATTTTGTGAATGAAACAGATATTAAAACAGATAAAAATTGGAGACCTAGTTACCAAGGATAGATTGTGACAAATCAACTCGGTATTTTTCTTTGCTAAAATATGCAATGTTTTTAGAAAATTAAATTGCAATAAAGCAAATTTATATAGATTTCAGTAAAGTGACTGACATGGTGTTATATGGAAATCAGTGTGATGATGCAGGAAAATCAGAGGAAAAAAACCAGCCAAAGAGCAACAGCAATTATGGTACTTAGAGGAAACTGCATAAGCTGTAGGGGATGATTTATGTAACTGGATTAGGGACTGACTGCATTTATAATTTCTGTTAATGGTTGTGTCCAAAGAAAAGAAATAATTAATGAAATGCACTTGTGACCAAAAGAAAATATCTGGACTGAACTGTCATAAATCAAGGTCTCAGTTAGCAGAAGTCTAAGGCAACAAGGGCAAGGTACTTAAAAGACTAGGAGGAATTTCTTCAGTAACTACAAGTTCATCAGCTGTTGAAGAAAAATCAAGAGAAAAGCCTGGCTTGAAATACTTATGTGACTGTTTAAGCTGAGACCTTATGGGGAGAACTCAGAATATATCACAGTGAAGAAAGATTAAAACACACTCAGAGAAGTTTAGTAAGAGAGGGAACCTTAAAATGACCAAGGAAATTGTGATACCTTCAGTATAGGTCAGGAGGTATCTTGTTTGGCTCAACCAGATGAAACCAGAAACAGTTTAAGAGAACAACAAGGGTAAATACTTGGGAGGAAGAACTTTGAAAGTCAAAGAGCAGTGTCCCACAAAGATGCTTTCCTCTACATTCAAGTTGCAATTCTACAGAGGCTGAACATTCCCAGTGTAAACAAGACATTAACAAGCAATACATTGATGGTTTACTATAACCAAAAACTGATCTTATTCTCCCTATTTATTCCTATTATCAGTGGGAATTAAAAGCTGGTAGTATCAGGATCCCTCAGGTTCTTTTGTAATTCAGGTAAGTTGCCAAATTGCAACATTCAGCGTTGGGTTTTGTTAATGCATGTGATAATTGTGTCAGTACACATGCCACATTGCAAGTGTTCACTGACATCTATTTCTCTGTGTGTGTGTATATACATATATATATATTTTATATATATATATATTTATGCGCGCATGTATTTGACTTCAAATCAAAATGCTAAGCTGAGATATTAGAATAAGGTAAGTAAAATAACAATAGAATTATTCTACCTTGTTTCCAGGTAGAATATAACATTTTTAATACATTTAAACAATTATATTTCTCTCCCAAAATTAAAAAGGAGAAATAATATCTGAACATGTAGTTACTTACCATCACAGAAAATCTATTTATTGAGGGCTTGACAGTAATAAGCACAGCAGAACATGTACATTTTATTAGAAGTTACCTTCTGTACGTATCCTTCTCTGTAAAAATCCCTGGCTCCTTGCAGTATTATACTTTGTACACATGCAGTTTAACTGGTTTTATCATTTTCAGCTTGAAACAATCTTTGGAGTGAGCTGTAACCTTCTAAATGCCTTTGTTGCTTGGTGGAAAGGCTGAGTCACTCATCGTGAGGGATTTATGGAGGATGCAAAATCAAAAGAATATATGGGACAGATTCAGCCCAGGGGTGGTTGAAGTCAGTGATGCTCTAGGGCTAAATATGAGCCACATTTAGGCTTCCTCCAGGAGAAGGGAACTGTCTTGGGCTGAGGCATCTTGCCCCCATCACAACCAAACCTGCATATTAGGGCACAGCAGGATGCTAGCGTCTGGTTCAATAAGACACATTTTGCACCTTCCTTTATTAACAGGTCTGAACCTGTTTCACCGCTGCACAATTCTTTAAGTACAGAAAGCCCTACATAAAAGCTAAGCTATATTCAGACCTCAGAAGATGTGCCAAAATGACAAAAGTCAAGCCTTTGTGGAAAGTTCAGAGTAGAGGGAAAATTCAAAGGCCTCTTATTTTTAACTGAGAATGTAGCAGTTTGTCTCAATTTTCCAGCTTAAACAATGAGGCAGGCTAGTGAGAGTGAGATATTTTCTATGGGCTCAGTTCCTGGTATTGTTTGCAAGCCAAATGTGAGGGTAGATAGTAATGCGTCAGCTCAGTCGTAGTCATGGCACAGGCATCTCCTTCTAGTGACAGGCCTGGGTATTAGAACAAAGAAACACATGAGGCAAGGGACTTAAAAACTTCTTCCTTTCTCATAAGCATTTTGACAAGTGCATTTTGAGAAAAAATGTTAAGGTTTGCCCATGGAATGTAATTATTAAAAAAACCCAACAAAAAACCAACAAACTCTTAGTGCTCTTGACAATTGATTTTCTTCCTAAGAATTAAGTGATATCTAAATAGTTCTCTGAAAATATTGGATTTATGACAAAGTCCAATGAAGCATAGAGGGGTACTGATTTGAGAAGACTAGGGTTATGGTCTATTCATATTGCCATATTTCTGCAGTTCAAAGTGAGGAACCATATTGCATTGTTTTATAACTTGTCTTCCATTAGATGTATAGCAAATAGTGTGTGTGACCACGCATGTGTGTGTATCTCTGTGCTTTTACATGAACAGACATACACACACCTATTAAACACCATATTTGCAGACCATGTTGGACTTGAAAAACTTAGAATTTTGGACGACAGTTTCAGGAGGCTGCAAGGAAACAGCAATGAAGCACGAAGTGGAAATTCCCTCTTTATGTCACTTGAGGGTCCCTAACTCTCCCTATAGTTCAATATTAAGAGCCTTTAGGAACAATGAAGGCAATTTTTTCAGCAAGACTACAGCAGTGGACATGACATTGCAAAGCATGCAACATTCATCTTCACTCAGCTTTGCTCACAGCAATGCACATTCACAGAGGATGAATTAGGAAAAAAAAATATATTTTCTGTTCTTACTTTTTTAAATCAGTAAATATAACTTGGAAAGTGATCATTAGTTAAATAAAACCTTCTAACATGAAGTTATAAATCCTTTAATAACAAAACAAATGCTACTTACTGCAACTGTTCTGAAAGTTTGTAACATTATTGTCTCCAATGGACGCTGAAAAATGGGTTTTAGAGTGAGGGTTGGATGTCAAGTTCACTCTAAAATAATAGTAAGGTCATTTATCACAGTGGATTTACTCTGAATTGTCATTACTGGGATGCCAGCCTGATAAGGGCAGAAATTAAGAACATGTGGCAAAATGCTTGGACTGAAGGCTGATGTCATACTACTGATTGCATTTGTTGAAGTGGGCTTATATAGTCAACCAGAGATATGATATATTTTATTTTGCAATTGTGTTAGAGAATCCCAAATACCCTAAAGCACCATAAGTAAAACCCCAGTCTCACCTACATGTAAATTCAGAATAATTTAACTAGGAATGTATCTACAATAATGTCACAATCAGAATTTGACATTCACTTCAGGATTTGGTGTGATAGCCTTCTAATCAATGTGGTTCAGCTGCTTCTTATAATTAACTCTGTGTAACATGGTTATATACACAGTGATGCAAACCTCTCAGAAATGGAGATAAATATTCTTTCTGAGAGAAAGAAGAAAGTTATGTTTGCATTTTTTGCTTTGCTTTCTAACCTTACTCAGTCTTACATAATACTTTATGTACAAGCTAAAATTACACATTGACATCTACTTTTCTACAGTATATACTATAGTTAAACAAACCATGTCTTGACACAAAATTTCCTTTCAGCATTTTCTCTGTAAATTTGGTGTAACTCCACTAAAGTCAGATGTGAAATTCCAGTTTTGCTGAGCTGAGGTTCTATTCACTGAGCACCCATATTAATTAGTTAAATTTTGCTTTGCCACCTGTATCTAAAGGCTAAACTTGCTTTTGAACTCTAGAAGTTGGCTCTTCAAGCATACTAACAGTTTCCTTAGCAGCAGCATGTGCTAATCCACATATGATGCTATCACAGTGTCTGAGGCTGCCCTGCAGTGTCACCTAACCAGAGTTTTTGCCCATAGCTCCTGGTAGCTGCACGCTTCAGATAGTCCACACTGACTACATTGGCTGGTAGGGCAGTATGTTTTGGATCTAAAGATCCTTAGGGAGTGAATCTTACTGTGGCCCTTCTTGGTTACCTCCTGTGGGTCCTCTGAGAAGTGTCTAGAGACTCAGTGAGCACAAGTTGAGCAACTCAACATACTAATCCACACCCTTGTCTTTTTAGATAGTCATTCTTTGTACAAGGACTGGTGAAGAATTTCAGTAGTTAGCACTACTGTGCAGACCCTGGATGTTAGGTAATATGTGCAGGTAAATGAAGAGTCTTTATGTTCTCTTCCATGTCATATATTCACTTTACTTTCCTGTCATGTTATTACACTAGCATATCAAGCCACCACTCAAATTAGGCTGCACTGTGGCGAAGATAGGGCCTTGTTTTTAATAACTAACTCTTGTTCGTGTCAAGTTGTGCTGCAGCATTACACCATAGCATGGAAAAAGAGGAAAGAAAGGTTTGACAAATGTGTGTGGTTGTATGATTTTACCAAACACTGTGGTCAAGCAGGCCCACCACCAATTAAACAAGTTTCACAAACTCTTGCAAGTTTATGGGTCTCGTAGCTTTACAGAAGTGTATACATGGATTTAGAAGGCTAATTTAGCCTGATACACACTTCTTTTACCTTTTGTTCATTAAATCTGTAACTGTGTTAGTGTTCCTTGCTAAGTCTTGTGAGTTTTACTTCTGATATATCAATAACCTGACTGTTTGATAAACAATTTCCCCAGTTTCTTTTCCTGCATGGAGTTAGCATTCATTTATGACTCCTGCATAGACTTGGGATATGAAAATCCCAAAATGCCAGGTGACACAGTTGCATGCCAAAGGAAAATCTGGCATCAATTGACAACAGTTCGCACTGAAAGGTTAAAATGTCATCATGGTGGAAATCACCCTACATCCACAAGAAGATTAATCCCAGCTAGATCAGCATATGTTATCAACACAGTAGGTCATGGCCTGCCCCTTCCCAGCCACCCAGCAGTAGCAGCTACATCCTTCACCTGGAAACACCAGCTTCTTAGTCCAGAAAATAAAGTTCCTAGAGGAGATGGTGATCAAGGAAAGGACAAGTGATACATACGGATAATTGCTGCTCCATAAATCTAGATTACAACCACAGCTTGTGCACAGATCTTCCATGTTGTGCTGGGCAATGTTTGTAATGAAAAATGCTACAACATTCTAAAGCACTGGGTAAAACCCCCAGTTCCCTGTATTCCATTGTGCTTTCAAAACTCCTTGGTATTTTGACTGTACCTTCCTGTTGTGACTACGATATCTTGTCAATCACAGAATCAGAGAATCGTTTAGGTTGGAAAAGACCTCTGAGGTCATTAAGTTCAATCTTTGACCGATCACCACCTTGTCAACTAGATCATAGGATCAAGTGCCAGTCGTTTCTTGAGCACCTCCAGGGATGGTAACTCCACCTCCTACCTAGACAGCCCATTCCAATGACTGACCACCCTTTCAGTGACAAAATTCCTCCTAATGTCCAGCCTGAACCTCCTCTGGCATAACTTGAGGCTATGCCCTCTTATCCTGCCACTTGCTGCCTGGGAGAAAAGATTAGTCCCTACCTGTCTACAACCTCTTCCCAGGTAGTTGTAGAGGGCAATAAAGTCCACCCTGAGCCTCTTTTTCTCCAGGCTAAATACCTCCAGCTCCCTCAGCCACACGTCATGGGACTTGTGCTCCAGACCCTTCACCACCATTGCCCTTCTCTGGACTTGCTGCACTTCAATGTCTTTCTTGCCATGAGGGGCCCAAATTGGACACAGGATTTGAGGTGCAGCCTCCCCAGCGCCAAGTACAGGGTAATCACTGCCTGCTCCTGCTGGAGCAATAGCACACTATTGCTGATACAGGCCAGGATGCCATTGGCCTTTTTGGCCACCTGGGCACACACTGGCTCATGTTCAGCAGCTGCTGACCAGCACTCCCAGGTTCTTTTCTGCTGAGCAGCTTTCCAGCCACTCTTCCCCTAGCCTGTATCACTGCAGAGGTTGTTGTGACCCAAGTGCTGCACCCAGAACTTGGCCTTAAACCTCGCACTACTGGTTTTAGCCCACTGATCTGGCCTGTCCAGATCCCTCTGCAGAACCTTCCTGCCACCAGCAGATAAACTGCCACCTAGCCTGGTGTTGTCCACAAATTTACTGAGGGTGCACTTGATCCCCCCATCCAGATCACTGATAAAGATATGGAACAGGACTGGGCCCAATACTGGTGAACACTACTAAGGACTGGCCACTAGCTGGATGTGACACCATTCACTTTCTGGGTCCAGCTGTCCATACAGTTTTTGACTCAGTAAAGAGTGCACCCATCCAAGCCATCAGCTGCCTACTTTTCCTGGAGAACGCCGTGGAGACAGTATCAAAGGCTTTACTGAAGTCCAGGTAGACTACATCCACAGCCTTTCTCATCCACCAGGTGGGTCTCCTGGCCATAAAAGGGAGATCAGGTTGGTCAGGCAGGACCTGCCCTTCCTAAACACGTGCTGGCTGGGCCTGATCCCCTGGTTGCCCTGTACATGCCTTGTGATCGCACTCAACGCGGGGTTCCACAACCCCATTGGGCAAGTACCGTTCCCTAGGGTGGCATTTGTCTATAACAGACACGTTTTACCAGACATAACACAGTTGATAGTACCCTGTACCAATGTCCTAACCTGTTTCTATGTTGATATAATGCTTTTGCTTCTTGACACAATGTATGTCTCCTCAAAACCCTGGCACAGCCAGGATACATCCTCACATTTACTGCAACAAAACACAACCCAGTGGCTGACGTTGAACTGGCATACACCTTCGAGACAACAATATCTACTGCAAGAAAGAGTATTTTATAGCAGGTGCCTATTACACTCCACTGTTTAGTTACTTTCAGTGGTACAATGGAATTATCACTCCCAAAAATCTCTCAAAACTGGGCCAAAGCTGTGGAGAAAGAAAAACCAGCACATTTGCTGATAGGGAAACCAGATAATGAAGAATGACTGCAATTTTTCTCTCATTCACAGGGCTCCCTCTTAAGAGTGTTATCTCTTCTCACAGCAAGCAAGGGAAAAGAAATAAACAAAGAAAATGCTGGGTGACTAAATTAACAGAATCCTCTGAGAAATGAAGGGACAAAGAGGATTAGACAGGCATGTAAGAGAAAAAAGAGAAAGAGCCTTTCTGATCAAGAGACTGGTAGAGATGCCTCTCTCTGACTACAAATATTAGAGTGGATTTTGGAACTCAAGAGGCCACCCAGAAGAACAAGACTGGCTTCAAAGAGAGTATGGGCATGAACAATGAGATGATGAAGCATGAAAAGTGAAAAACTGCTAGAAAAGGTTGTCTATCAAAGCTGCCATCCAGCTTGTGTATTTGTCTTTCTCTCTTTGGTACTTTATACTACATGTGGGCCTCAAATTTCATAAGCCTCAGTCTTTCCCAAAGTGGAACCTTCCTCCTCGAGAGTTTGCCACAAGAACTCTTCACCACTATTCTTTCCTTAGTAGCAGAGCAAAATCCTCAGAAGCGGTGTCATCCTGTTGTTGCTTTGGTATCACCATCCTGATGATATCGTTTTTCTGCCATTGCAGTGGAAGAACTCAGGAAGGGAACAGAACTGCAAACTCCATAAAGTTTGCAAGCAAATTTGTGATCTGCACGCCCACCACAAATGCTCTGTCAATTGACTGATCAACATCAAAGTAGTTAATCCCCGATCAGTAGTTGTAAGAACAACTTCAGCATGGCAATGGCCACATGCTTTGAATCAGAGATATGCCTTGCTGTTCCTTTGTTTCTGCCACAGCTCTGGAGTGAAGCCATAGGAGTAATGTAGTTGCTGCCGGTTAAGTCACAGTGTAGCATAACACATAAAATAGTTCTCTGATTGACACCACTTCTTTCTAGAGCTCAGGAAAAGGGCACCATATGAGGCAAAACTATTTCAAGTTCCTCCTTTAAGTAAGTGTTCGGTTTTATTGCCCTTTCGCTGTGCCACAGCAGCAGCAGAAGGGGTGAGGAAAGCTGTAGCTGCCATTGCTTGAAAAATGAAGCAATAGTTGCCTGCTTGCAAAACTGACGGCATCAGTGGCAGCAAGTAAAAATGGGTGAGTGTGCGCTACCACAAATGCGTGGGTATGGAGGGAAGGGGGAGTGGTGACGTGGGCTGGTGATACTGGTCATCATAAAGTGGCTGTGTGGAGGCTGCCCATGTGTTTAAAACAGAGAGGCCCCACACACTGGGCATTCAGCCCTGTGACTGACTCCCAGGTCTCAGCAGAAGTGTGATAGGCATGGGAAATATGGCCACGGTGCCAAAGTAAGTTGGAGGAAATCCCTCAAATGAAAACAAAGGCTCTGTAAGTCATTTCCTCTGAGCTGAACAGAAAGACATCTGTGTTGATACAGCTATTACACTCTAATCACAACAAAACAATTCTCTTGCAAACAGCATAGACCTTGCTTGCTTTCCTCTAGACTGACTGAAATGTGAGATGTATTTCCACTGAACTTCACAGGATCTTTTTCTTTCAATGTGATTTTGCAGTGAGAATTTCTATAGGTCAGACTGGGCTAAGAGAAAGAAAGAAGGTAAAGAAAAGAGCCTACAGACCATCTCAGTAAAGACCCTGAACTCTGAAGTTCAACACAGGCACCTGCGGGGCACAAAAAAGCCACTTCAGTTATGCTGGCTGTAGGTTTGGGACAGCAGGATGCAACTGTTGCGCATGATTACAAAGGAAGGCACTGTAAGCCCGGGGGTCACTGGGACGTGAGCTGATCTGCGACGAGAGTTAAAGAAGAGCAGCCTAGGGGTGCACAGCCCACTCCACAGGGATGGGGGAATGATGTGCCCACCGCCACACCACGGCCCAGCCCGGAGCCCTGCGAGCACTCATTCGCACCGTAAGTGAGATTTGGCAGGAAATGCTATAGTCAAAGCACAGCTTTCACACAAGTTAAAGCCAGCTGAAACCAAGAACCTAGATTTTGGGGGAGAGTTTGCAATCTGCTCCGAGTTAGGTAATTTGCCTTTCCCTTGTACTTCACGGACAGGGTTCCCGGCGGATCTAGTGGGTGTGGGACACCTCAGTTCAGCTTCTCCCCGTGCCCCACCCGCTCCGAGCACGGAGGGCGCCTGGACAGCGCGGTCGCCCCCGCCGCTTCCTCCGTGGGGAGCCGCTTTCGCGGGAGGGAGGGAGGAGGAGGTGGTGCTTTCCCTGGCCGGGGCGAGGCAGTGCGGTGCCTCTCTCCCTCCTTCCCTCCCTCCTTCCGCCAGCCTCCACGCCGCCGGCGCCCGCAGTTCTTCCGCGACGGCGGTCGGGACACCCAGGTGAGGCAGGGCCGGGGCTGCCCCAGCTGCCCAGCCGGAGCCGCGCCCCGCCGCGGGTCCTGTCCGGGGGTGCCCGCGCACGGAGCCCCCCTGCAGCCGCCGCCGTTCCCGAGTAGCAGCGTGTGAGGCGCCGCCAGAGCGGAGGGGCTGCTGCCTCGGCGGACAGGTGTCACAGCAGCCGTAAGCGCCAGCAGTGACCAAAGCCGTCTTTTAAGTCTTTGCTTAAATTGTTCAAACTGTGTCATAGAAGGGGTTGTGGCCCAGGCTGACAAATCCATTTGAAAGCCAACATTGCTGGGTATTTCCTTGTTTATGTGACTTTCTTCTCTTGAGTCTTACTAACCACTGTGCTTTGCTAAGACTCTTTGGCCTCGTCTCAAGGCAAAAAATTGCCTTCTGTGTGAGTTCGGTCATGCTAATATTTGTTCCTTCTTTCTGTCCCGCATCGGGTTACCCTTTCATGGCAGCGAATGCTCTTACAGAATCTCGTGCTGGGATGCAGCCCGCTTGCAGCTTGTGCAGTAGGTGACGAGACCCGCATGGTGCTTTTCTGCAGGCTTCCTTTCTGCAGCCCTCTAAGTTGGAACGGGTAATTATTTGAGCTGTAAACTGAGCTTTTAGAACAGGCATGTCCGTGAGCTCCCTCCGTGAAATGACAGATGCTAATCTGAAATACTTAGGGTTGTTTTATGAGTCAAATACATGAGACTGTAGCTTTTATGGAAAAACTGACTGTAGTAGAAATGCAGGCAAAAAGGTGTCTTGCGAGCACTTGCTTCTGGAGCGTGTTTTCATTTTTGAGTACATGTTTCTGACACTTTGTCTGACTGTCTCACCTTTAACAGAAAGTGAACTTATGTTCAGTTTCTCAGAACTCTTTAGAGACTGGAAGATGGGTTATTACTTACTGCTGTTATATGAGTGTTTAGAGTATTTTGAGCTGTCAGAAAGCATGTGTTTTTCTTTCCTTCTGACACACCAGCTGTGCTGCTCAGATCATGCCAGCTGTGCAGAGGAGAGCTTTTAGGTGTCCTGGTCTTGATTGCTGGGTACTGGTCTTGTAGGTTGGGGAGGTAGCTCCCAGACAGGGAGTTACTCATAGCCATTTGATGTTTTGTAAGGGGCTGCAGCAGGAAAGGGCACATTTATTATCAGACTCTCCTCTGATATACTTTTATGTTTCTCTGGAGTTTATTTTATGTTTTACTTATTGTGAAATACATTTTATCACTAAATTATCACATTTATCTCTGCATTTAGCTCTTAGTGAAAGGGTGCTTTATACATTCCTCTACATTTATGAATGAATATTATGGTTGTTTTGAACCAAATAGTTGATTTCTATGTGAGCATGCCTGATTATTATTTGCACCTTTTTGTTTTGGTAATCCCATAGGTGTGCAAATCAAAACCATACTGGCAATTACACCTCTGTCTTGAAGGAACTCTGGTTATCAACTGCCAGACCTGCTTTTATTAGTCCTTCAAAATTCATAGGCATACCACCTTTTTTTGTTATGTCAATATATCATTTTTCAAGTCTTTGAAATATTTTAAGACCATTGACTGTAAGACAGCCTGAACTATGTCCTAAGTTAAATCACAATTTAATTCTTAGTTGTAGGCATTGTAGATTTGACATTGTAGTGTATCCACTAGGCTGACTGCCTACAATGGATAAAAAGTGAGAAAAATAATAGAGCAATAAAACAATATTAACAGATAAAACAGTATTAGCTTCAAATTTTTTCATCTTACACTGAAACAACATTTTATTCAGAAATATCGTAATATGTGATATCCTGTAATAAAAATAAAATAACTGGGAAGTGGTTAATTTCATAGAATTACTTGGAAACATAAAGAAAAGTCTCCCCCCTCACCAAATATAGGTGCAACTTGTTGTAGGTTCAATTCCTTCTGTGTTGGCTTATATATTGAATACACAAGAGAAGGTACAGAATAGTGTAAGTTTCATACAAGTATTTATACCTCAAATCTGCAAAACATTTTCTGTTTCTTAGACAATAGAAGTCTGTGCTGCCTGCTCTCAATGCAAAGGTCATGGAAAATAGTCTTTAGCCTTTGTTAACCATTGATGTCTAAGATGTTTTTCTACTTTTGCTTGGTTTGACATTTTTCCAGTAACTTATTACCTTTTCACTGCTGAACTTTGAACTGTTCTTTGAAAAAGGAAGATTTGTGCGGACTAAAGAATCAGTTGTAGCAGTCTACAATGACTCCCCTGCAGAAATAGTATAAGGAACGATAAAAATTGAAAAATATGGAAAAAAGTATTCAGAGTGAAATGCTGAAAAAAGCCTGAGGTGGTGGACCATTTTTATTTTTAATTAAACATGTGCTCCTGAAGGACATCTATCATGTATTTTTTGTATTTGTGCTACATATATTTTTATTATTATTTAGATGCATCTATTTGCACTGAATTCCCAGTACCTTTTCTAGAAAGTGTCAGCAGTGGTTGGTCAGTTGTTGCACTGTGGAAATTAGTTAGAGAATTTCATTAAATAACCTGCTGATACCCATAGCTTTCTCCACTCTGGAAAATGCAAGTGAAAGATTCTCACTGCTCTGGCTGCGTCCTCTAATCCTTATTGCAGAGGGATCAGCCCAAGTTACCCTAATTGTCCTGGCCAGGGCCTCATGCTGACACTAGGCATTAGCGGTATTACTGGTGCAATGGGACACAACTCTCCAGAAACTCATGAAATTGCACCTCTGTTTTAACAAATGGTCAGTCAGGGCTCAAGAAATGTATTTTTGTTAATGGAGCAGTTTACTTCTAGCAGCAAATCACCAGTTTGCTCTACCAGCCCCCAGGCAGAGGAGCATTCTGCTCTCCTGCTTCTGGTCCGTTTCTCTACGTGTATTTTCTAAAGGAAAAAGCATTAGGAAAAAAGCAGTGTGCAAGTGAGGGAAACAAGTGTTTGGGTGGACACGTATGCTCTTTGTCTGGTGTGGCAGAAGAGGAACTGGGGCACTGAGCACGGCCCCGTGGCCATTATGGCACCGGCAGTTCTCAGTCATGCCCTGTCCGGGCTGTGATTCAGAGTCAGGGAAAACACCATGTGAGATAAAACCTTGGATAACAGATACACAGCTACATACCCATGTGAAGATAATCTCACTGTAGAAGGTGCTTTGTGAGGGGATGAGCAGGTTTTTGCATTTCCTGGGCATGGAGGTGGGATGGAGAGAGCCATTTCTTACACGGACTGTGAAGTGGCCACTGTGTTTAGATGGGGTCATGAAATCTCAGGAAGAATTACAGAAGTCTTCTGAGAGTAGGTCTGTCCCTCATGGGCAGGGTTTACCCTTCTTAGGAAGAAGGACATCACCTAGAAGTTGTCTTTCGTGTGGACAATACCCAAACATTTGGGAGGAAAATGCACCTCTTGGTTGCATGACTATCCTATATTCTGGGCAGTTCAGTAAAGCTCCTGCCTAGCGTGATGTGGTCCTGCCTTTGTGTGGTGGGCAGGAGATAGGGTTTTTAGGAGCCTGCTGCAGAGAGAGGAGCTGCCCTGGGAGAGTCTGAGCCTGGCCAACAGCTGATGTACGAAGCTGTTTCCCATCTGCTGAGGCCAGTGATGGGACTCAGGTTTTGGTGATGGAAGGAGAAGTGTTTGGCCATGTTTGCAGTTGCAGCTCCTCTGCTGCAGCAAAGCACCAGACTGCCAGCTGGGCTACTGTGTTTCAGCTCTTAAGATAAAAATCCTACAACATTAAACAAATGCAGGAAAAAAGGAAAACTAAAAGTAGTGTGCTGAGGCATGTGGGACCTGAGCAAAGGCTTTCTTGGCACTCCTGCTGTTTCTCATTTCCATTTCTCTTATCAGCAGATACGTGAATGGGTACAGCTTTGCCACACATAGGGTATGACTTCGTGTAGGCTCAAGTAGGTCACAGCTGAGTTTCCTGTGAGGAGGGGTTTTGTTCAGCCTTGTGCCTATTACAAGCTGTGATCTGATTAACTTGTAAGATCTAGGCCTTGTTTTCCATGGAATGTGGGGCAGAAAAACATGGCTTTGGGAGGTAAAGGAAGCAGGATTCTTCCTTCTGAAAGAGGGTCTGGGCGGGACACTGGGACCCTGACCGTCCAGAGAGTGTGTACTGTACACTAGACTGGGACAAACTCCTGACCATTTATGTTTATGAAACAAAAAAGGATCTTTTGGTTGTTTTTGGATTTTTTCCCCTCCACATGATAGCCACTTAACTCACCATCAGTCCCACATGATACTCGCCCTTTCATTTTAGCTGAACACTGTAAATCTGTCCTAGGCAGCCCTGTGAACAAATCTTGTCAGATTCACTATGCTAGCCTACAGGATAGGTGAGGTAATTATAATATTTATATTAATATATTCAAGGTTGCTACTTGTCCTGTGATTTATAAGATGTCCTATATCACAGGGAAAGCTCCATATCCTGGCAGAAAAAATAACGGTGTGTGTTTTCCCTGCCTCCCTGCCCCCCATTCTGAGCATCTCTTCCCAGCTGAAGTTGCAGACCACATCAGTTCCCAGTGCCATGGTGGGAGGAGGAGAAGAGTGGGGACTCTCCTACTCTTGGATTGTATGACCCAGTTCAAGGGACGTGCAAAGTGAGTTGAGCTGAATGGGCATCTTTCTGTCCCACAGGAGATCCCCTAAGCTGGTAATCTTAAGTATACTTTGGGATCTTTTGAAATTAAAATTTCTAGAGAAGATTATTAAAATAATATTTTTTAACATGAAGAGATCCAACACTCCAATATTGAGTGACTGTTTCAAAACTGCTATTGCAACTTGAATTCAGCTCGCTTACACATAATCTGTGAAATGTTTGATTTTGTAGCCACACATGGTTTTGGTGTTTCATTCAGACCATGGCTGGACTGTTTCAGTTTGATTTGTTGTGGTCAGCCATGAGGACCATCTCCTTATCAGAGCTACAGGCTGGCAATCTGTCATCCTCAGTGTTCCTTGAATATATCAGGTTGGGTTGTTGGAAGGAGACATATTTACAGCTCCAGTGTGTCAGATGTGAGGGTCTGTTTTATCAGCAGGGAGTTTAGGAGAATGGCGTGGTGAAAGGCTGTGGAGTGTGTGAGCAGTGAGAGGAGGGCCATGGTTCTGCAGGCAGCCTCTTTGCCACCACAGCAGCTTTCTCTTCCCACCAAGGCACTCTCTCCAACCATGAAGGGGATTACAGCTTTCTGATGATAAAAATAAAATTCATGGGCAAGCAGGAAAATTCCCTCAATTTGATTCAGTTACTTTTATGGATCTCTTAACCTGAAACTAACTCTGAAATTCAGTGTGATGCAGGCACTTCCCATGAAAATCCCCATGAGACCTAACCATAAAGGACTGTCTCATCTTACCTTTGCAGTGCCTTAACTTTGCTTCTTGTAAGCAGGATTATGGCAGCCCAAGTTCTGATGATTCTCTGTGATTGATTCTCTAATATCCTTGAGTCTCACCGTAGATAAGCAGAGTGGAGTATGATACCATCAAGCATTAATGACTGCGTTGTGTGATGTCTCAAAGAGTTTGAGCTGAATGCTGCTCCTTAAGACCATAAATGTCTTGTGACACCTGGCAAGTGCTCTCCTTGCCTGTTTAACTTGCAAACCTCAGCATCTGAGATCTGACATCAAGGAGAGCAGAGATAACAAGCTGCTTTGGTAGAGGTGCTCACTACCTTGCATTAGCCAGAGGAAAGGGAAAACAGGAGGCCACAGCTCTGCATTAGTTGTTTTTATTTTCAGATTCAGTGAGAAACCTTTCCCCTGAATTAATACTTATATATTGACATGAATGAAGCTGAAGACCTTTGGTATTCCATGTTGCTTAGGATGCACTATATGTGAAGAAGAAATTCTTCAGGGTCACAGCCTGGCTTTTCAGTCCTGTATGGGGAGACTTTATTAGCAAGTGGCTGAAATGCAAGTAAAAGCAAGGATTTCTTTCACTACTTCCTCTGGTTAGACAAGTGTTCAGCCATCCCTAAAGAAGCAGGTGTATATCATGCAGAGCAGTTTCTTGGGAAAGAAAATGCCATAACTTTCTTGGGAAAGACAAATGGCATAACTCCAGATGTCTCCCCTTACTCCTTCTTCCCCTCACTTTTCATCACTGAGGTGATGTCATATGGTCTGGAAGTTCCCTTTGGTCAGTTTGGGTCACCTGTCCCAGCTGTGTCTTCTCCTAATTTCCTGTGCATCCCCAGTCTCCTTGCCAGTGTGGCAGTACAAAAAGCAGAAAAGGTCGTGGCTCTGTGCAAACAATGTCCAGCAATTAGAAAGCCATCTCTAAATTATCAACACTGTGATCAACACAGTTTCAAAACACAGCCCTGTATTAGCCACTGTGAAGAAAGTTAACTCTACCCCAGCCAAAATAAGCACCCCTATCTAACATAACAGGGTAAGAGAGTCTGGAATCACAAGATAAGCACAATGACCTTGCCAACACCACTGCTTTGCCATGCAAGGGAGCAGTAGTACAGCATCTCAGCTGAAATGTAAATGGTTGCTCATTTTGTGTTCAATCCCTTGTGCTTGTTTTGTAGTGGAGGGGATGCATCCTGGTGAAAACAACATGGGAAAACTTGACAAATGGGAACCTGGATATTTTCTGTTCCCCACTCACTGCCTTGGGGTTTTCCTATACAGAAGGTAGTTCTGACCTGTAACTTTAGATAAATTGTTTAGATATAGATAAATATTGCTTTTTCACACCTACTGAGCCCCATCATCTGGGACTAGTCAGTTGCTCAGTGGGTGTGCAAAAGCAACATTTATCGAGTGACCTTATAATAAATAAAATAAATAAAGCCTTTGAAGATAAATACATCCATTAGTTGACATGTGAGATGGGGCCAGTAGTTCATCATCTGAGTCAACTTCCCAGCTTTGTCTTCAGCAGAAATTCTCATGTTTGTTGAAGTATTTCTTACTGTGCAGCTTCCACAGAGTCTAGAAGGTGGAGAACAAGTAGTTCTTTAGTAGGTGGAGAACAAGCAGTTGTTTAGGGAAAACAGGTCTTGGAGTGTTTGGAAAGAGAAATAACTGAGGAAGTGTTAGTCATTCCCTGTGCATAAAGGCAGTCATAATTTGTATGTATTTCAGTACTTTAGTTAGACCATGTCAAGAGAGTGTCTTGAATACTGAAATAAATTGAGCTTATTTTTGGTCTAATATATCAGGTGCTTACCTGAGATTGTATAGCATTTGAGAAGACAAGTTCAAATTGTGAAGAAGGTTAATTGACTCCTTTATGGTAGCTGAAAACAAGGATACCCTCAGGCACTGCTGACCTCTTTTCTTGTTATATTTTCTCTTTCCCATAGATTTGATTTGTTTTTCTCATATTTGCAATTTTGTGTACAATAGCAATTGTCCTCCTACTTGATAGTGAGCTTTGGGATTCCTTAAAAGAGTTAGGTTCAACCTCTGATTTAATAGAGCTTTTATTTTTCCAGCCCTCTAAATCCTTCGCTTCCTGGAGAAGCGGGAAAATCTTTTGCACAAGCATCACCCATTTCCTTTGCCAATCTCATCTTCACCTGTTTCTTTAGTAAGTGGGTGTTACCATTTGTTTTTCCTACTTACCAGCAGGGGATTTTTGGAAAAGAGGCAGAGGCAGCGCTCTGCTTTACTAAATGTCCAGCCAGTGGGGTAGTGGTGGAGTAGCCTTGATCTTTGTAGAAGTGACACATATAGACTCTGCTCTTTAGGAGCTTCTGCTCCTCCAAATCAATGCCATGCCAGTTTGGAGTTAGTTCTTCCATGTCCCCCTCTAATCTTACTTTGAAAACACTTGCCAGAATAAAGTGGATTGTTTCTTTTCAAAGGTACATAAACATGTAAAAGGGACCAGTATACCACATGCCTCATCCCAGTTTCCTCTTCCCTGTCCTTCCCTTTCTGTTTTACTTTATTTTTACCTTTTCTCAGCCAGGTGGAGGTCAGTTATATTTGTGCAGGTAAACCAAGCCAATATTCTTCACCAGACCTTTATGCTGCACAAGTGAATTAAGCAAATCTCTATGTTCCTGCCTCGTCTTGCCAGCTACAAACTTCTTGCAGCATCCTGAAGTCCTGGTGATGGTACCATAGAGGGCAAAACCTGCTGGATGACAACAGAAAATTTTTTGCCATTTTCACTCTGCTTTATACATGGTATTTAGAATAAAAATAAACCTGAGCTAAGAAGTCTGGACCTGGGAAAATCTGCTGTCTCCCTTTTAAGGCTTAATATCAAATATGGAAGTGTCAGAGTCTTTTTTTTTTTGTGCCTTTCTTTCCCATGTCCCAAACTAATTTTCAGCTTATTTTCTTGCAGTAGAGAACATTACAGATGATAGAGGTTTTCAGTCTGAATAAACTGAAGGCAAAATAGTCAGTGCAAATTTATAAATATTGCAAAGTTTTTGTGTGGAAGAAATAAGAAAACTACAAGTACTCTGCTCTAGTGGAATGAATAAAAATATAAGAAGTTGTTGAGGATAGTGAAAATTGATTAGTCCATCTTTTGTATGGTATCCCACAGTATTGCTAACTCAAACTTAGTACTAAATGGTTTCAAATAAAAAATGCCCATGTCAACAAATTTTCTTCATCATGGATGGTGATAATGTAATTTTTGTTTCACAAATTTCCTGAATCATTTAATTGTTCAGAAGGTGCCCTCTCTAAAGCTGTAAAAAGATAACTTAGTAAATGGAGTACTGCTTGCAGGAAATCCCAGTAAGGAGCAATAGCTGAGTTTATAAATGATTTGGAGACGTGTACCTGCCATTCTACTAAATCATCATTCTGACCATGTTTCCTGAGCTGTTCTATGCCCTTGGGCTCCACTTATCTTTTGCAATGGTTGATGAGCTGATGCTCCAGTTCAGTGTGATAAACCACTTCAGTGCCAACTGACCCTAAGGGGGATCAACACTTGTCATTATTTTCTTCACTTACCCCAACTACCAAAGCTTTCTAGAATGCTAAAAGGAAACAAATGATGTATTTTGTAAAATGTAATGAGCCTGTTTCAAGTAAATTTTGGAAAACTGGTTCTGATTGTGATAAAATGTTCCTTCTGTGTGTGTACATAAATACCTTTCAGCTGAATAAAGGATGTTTTGCAGCATCACATGGTCTCAGAATCTCCAGTCAGAGTTGTCGCAGAGTTACCCCTTAGCCTGTTTACTTTTAAACCTAAATTTTACCTGTTTACTTTTAAACCTAAATAAAACAGGCAAATATGAATTTTATTTTTGCAGGATTTGATTATATATAAAATTAAGCATTTATCGTTTGGCTGATTTTGAAAGAGAAATGAAGCCTTTGCAAACCTTTGGCTATAATTTTGAAATCTATTAGAAAGTAGTCCCCCCAAATTACATTTCTCACAGTTAAAAAATATCCAAACTTGCGTATGATAGAAGTAGTTTCTGAGCATCTGCTGTTAAAAAAACCACAAAAAAGGAGGAAAAAAGTAAATCTAAATATTTATAAGTATTTTTTTACTTCTCCTTTTTCTGGATATGATACATTTTGTATATTATTACAGTATTTTTCCCTGATCTTGAATTTTACAATTATGACAGATTTTTGCTAGAGTATATTTCTTTTGTATTTTCATTTCTGTGAAATTTACCTTTTGAACAGGGATTAATAACAGTTGTAATTTTATTTTTTGGAGTTTGAATTTGCAACTTTAGGTATGAGGATAAAAAGGCAATACAAGACTATATTTTGCAACCCTTGCTTACGCTGAGTAGTAATTATTCAAATAAGCCGGTGCTGGATACTTATGTAAATAACTGTTCATATGTAACTCAGTTCATGGTCTCATGATAAAGCAACAGAAGCTCCAGCAGAAAAAACAGGGTAAGGAGTTCTCCTTTTCTTGTTCCTTCTGCACTATTTCTGCACTCTACCCAGGGGAGCACTTTGCTGCCTGTTCGCTGGCCCCACTGCACACATTTGCAGGGACACAATATGAGCTTGATCAGCAAACTGATCTGAATTAATTAAAATGAAGGAGGAAAAATATTCTGAAACTTACAGATTTGAGGAAGGATTACAAGGTACCACTTGGATTTTTAAAATCAACATTTTGACTGATAGTTTCAAAAACTGAAGTAGTGAATGTTCTATAATTTTTAAAAAATTTTAAATTTGCTGCCCTAGGAGGTACATTTGCAATGTTAAATATCCAGATCTGGAGCTGACATGGGCTTGGATTGATTCGTCCCAAATCTGATAAAGAGCAGTTGTGCATGATGCATGAAATGCAAGTCAGAAAGCTGAGTGTGCTGATTTGTTAGAGGGATTGTCTGTCTTGATTGCCATCACCTTAACGTGACTTTATACTGAAGGACACAAATTCCTATGTATTACCATCACTAAGAAGGTGTTGAAACTCAGTAAAGAGTTCCACCTTGCTTTTATTTTTCTTTTCAACCACAAATATTTCCTCTTAGTGTTCCTTTTGTACCGTTGTGATAAGCGTGTTTTTCAGAATGTGTTGTTTTTTTTTTCTTGTGAGCCCCTCCATGACTATGTGTGGGGTAAGATTTGTGCTTTAAAAAGTGACCATTTCTTCTAACATTTGGGTGAGAGAAGCCCTCATCAGAGTGGATGCACTTTCTCTTTTCTGCTCGCTAGAACTTGCACTGAGAGTTTTGTACATTTAATTCATCTTTTTGAATGTTAAAGGTGCTTGCACTGGGAGTTTTGTACATTTATTCATCTTTTTGGATGTTAAAGGTGCTTTACAGTCCAGCCAGTTTATGATGACTAATTGTTTCAATAAACAAACACAATCTGGGAGCTGGGAGTGGCAACCAGAAGATACGTGGGGTGGGTTGTATTGCAACAGCTGAGCTTGCCACATCACTTAGTGGCTCAGTTTTCCCCAGTGAAAACTGGGAAAGGTGGCATGCATAAGAAACTCTGTCTATAAGTGAAAACATACTTTGTGCATTTGGACCAATATTGACTTAGAAGGCTTATCTGAATAGTTGTTTTCATTTGTTTTGAGGAAGGTGTGTGGTGACTTCATGGCTGTACAGATTAATACTTATATAATGTGAAGGTGGGAAAGAGAAGCTGATGCAGATATTTTGATACTTAAAGTTTAGAATGCTTTCCTGCCCTGAGAAAAGCAGAGAATCTGTAACTCTTTCTGATTTCTGCCGTAAATTTGAGTCTTCAGCATCTCTGCAAATTAGATAGTCTTTGTTATCATGTTACTAGATTTGGCAGGGAGCAGGGCAATTCCTTGGCACAAGTCATATTGTGAAAAGTTTGTACTGGGTGTCAGCCCGAAACTCCCACAGCTGTTTATAACAAGATAACAATGTGTCATGCAAACAGCTTCATGTTCTGAGGAATGGTCTGGAAACAAAGGAGTATGTGGGGGGAAGTGGGGCAGGGAAAATGTGCAGAAAATGTCTAAAACTGTACTGAAGAAAGTAGTGATATATGGGTTTGGTAAGAGGTAAGTGTGGCTTTTACAGGGGCCTCTTAACACAGTATTGCTATTCTGAAAAAGAACTTGGAGAATAATAGGTGAGGGTTCAGTTATACTGAGCCTTATTTATCAAAACAGAAATGTATCTAGAGCCATTGACTTGGAAATAACCCCAAATAAAACAGGTTTCTGTGACCAAGTGCAGATTCAAAGGCTGATCTTGTGACCTGGGAAACTGGTTCTAATCTCCTGAAATCTTCATAGCAGAGATAATTCAGTGTAGCAACCAAATGCAGACATTTACTGATGTTTTTGGTTTTTAACCCTGATTTTGTCAAAAAGATTTCTTTCATTCTTGTAATGTTAGTATAGCCTGGTAGAGAAATCAAATATATTAGCATTATCAGTATTGAGATTTGAAATCATAGTTAACTTTGAATCCTTCTTGTGTTCTCTAATGCAGCACTCTAGGGATCTCTGAGTACGCAGTTTATAAGATGGATAATAATTATGCTTTTCTTAAGTACAAGCAGAGAATTTTACTATTGAGAGCAGTAGAATTGTTTTGAGTGGGAGAGCCTGTGATGGGAACCTTAAGCTGGTCTGAAAGTTAATACTCACTTTTAAATTTTTTGACAATGTTTGTGTCCTGTAAAAGTTTATGGTAGTAGTCTTCCTTCTGCAATTAACTTTAAGATTGCCAATTTATTTTTAGAAGGACAATATATCAGGATTGGTTAGCTTTAGTAGATAAATAACATGTCCAAGACAATTACTGATCAAAAAAGATCTGCCTTCTTCCCAGAATGCATTATGACAGATCACCAACAAAATATATATGTGTGTGCATTTCAGAAGAAGAGAAATAACAAAAAGAGATTATTCATAATAATCACCATTTGCAGTCCAACCATCATTTTTTTATTATGCATCCTGGCCTGGTCTCATTTTGTGGTTCCATTTAAACCACTGAATATTTTTTTTAACATATGGAGATGTATTTCTAGGAAGGAAAAGGATGTTTTAAAGCTGTTAACAACTATTTCCAGCTGTTGAGATAGGCGCAGTATGGGATATGAGAGCTCAGCTGATCAAACCAGAGAGTGAAAAGTAGTATCAAGACTAGACTGGAAGGCAAAGGGTCTCATTTCATATATTGGGACAAAAATAACAAGATGACACAAAGGCTCACAAAATAAGACACACTAAGATGAGTTTGTTTACATTTGATTTTATTAAAAATTAAATCATGTAAGGCAATATTGTGAGAAGGTTTGTGGTTTTTCAAGATTCTCTGCCACAATTTTGTGAAATGTACTCTTTTGTATATACTGAAGTTATGTTACCTCTGGAGAAAAATGTGCATGCCATTTGCCCCGTGACTTCTAAAATACTCTAAGTAGTTAATAGGTGCATAAAGTAAGCCTTGTGAAAAATGAAATTTTTTTTTGTTTTACTCTTGAGCTTTGGTTTGTGTTATGCCCCCACCCCCTCCACACAATTGAGAGGTTGTTCAGTCACTGGTGCTTCAGCAGATGCTGCTGTTCCTTCCTCAAGCCATGGCTTCAGCTCCAGCCAAGCTGCTCTAGCCTGAGTTGCTCTCCAGGTCTGTGCCTGCAGCTTTCCCTGGCTTTGGAGCACAGCTTCAGGCAGGGCGGGCCCAAGTAGTGCCATGGGCAGGGCTGGCAGAAAGTGAGCCAAGGGAAAGGGAGTGGGGAAAAAGATTTCTGGAACAGCTTCTCCACCATCTCTCCCACACCTTTCATTCCTGCCTCTGTGCCACTTCATTTAATGAGTCTGTGCAGGCAGCTGCCTGTGCTGCATGATGAAATGTCTGGTTGGATCCCTTCCCTAACCTGCTTCCCAGCCTAGCAGGAGGAACACCTGTACCTGCACAAGGCAGGGTGGCATGACAGGACAGTGGTGAGGTGATGAGGGAGGAGGTCAGCTGTGTTTAAGGTGGCGTCATTGCAAAGAACAGAGATTGCCTGACTATGTCTCTGGCAGGACCCTGGAGCCAAATTTGCAAAGTGGCTGTGGGTGCATTGGTTTTTATGTACTGCTAAGTTAGTCCTACAGGTAGGTATCAGCCATGGTGTAGAACTTAAAGCAGCTTGACATTACTGAGTGACCAAAACCATATGAATTCAATTGCTTGATTTTGATGATCAGCATGAAGTCTTTCTAAACAGAAGTTGGAAGGCATATGCTTAGCAGTTTCTGAAAAATAAGCTTAAATTCTTTGTTCTCAAACTGATCTTCTAAACGACCATTTGTGTCTGAAATTTTTCATTAATAAAATTGAGGTAAATTTTCCAAATTACTTTAACTGATCCATCGTAGGTACAAAGGGTTGTAGCGATGGTTACATCAGGCTCATGACTGGTCACTAGTGGAGTTCTCCAGGGCTTAATTATAGGCCCAGCACTCTTCAACATCCTCATAAACAACTTGAATGCAGGATCGAAAGAATACTAGATGAGTTTGCCAAAAATACTAAATAGGGAGGAGCTGTTGACTGCTTCAAGGCCAGAAAGAGGCCCTGCAGAGAGTCCTTGACAAATTAGAGAGATGGGCAATCACCACCCATATGAGGTGTAACAAAGGCATATTCTGGATTCTGCACCTGACACAAGGCAACCCTAGCTGTGTGTATAGACTGGGGAGTGAGATTCTAGACAGCAGTGCCACAGAAAGGGACTAGGAGTCCTGGTCCATAACAAGTTGGACATGAGCCAGCAGTGCCCTGGCAGCCAGGAGGGCCAACTCTGTCCTGGGGGCATCAGGCACAGCATGGCCAGCTGGGCAAGGGAGGGGATTGTCCTTCTCTGCTTTGGAGCAGCTTCATCTTGAGTATTGTGTGCAGTTTTGGGTGCCACAATGTAAGAAAGACATTCAGCTATTGGGGGGCATCCAAAGGAGGGCAGCAAGGATGGTGAAGTGTCTAGAGGGGAATCCATACGAAGAATGTCTGAGGACACTTGCTCTATTCAGTCTAGAGGAAGCTGAGGGAGACTTCATTGCAAGGAACTACCTTAAGAGGGAAGGAGAAGGGGCAGACACTGATCTCTCTTGTGACCAGTGACTGGACCCAAGGGAATGGCCTGAAGTTGTGTCAGGAGAGGTTTATGTTGGATATTAGGAAGAGGTTCTTCACTTTGAGGATGGTTGGGCACTGGAACAGGCTCCCCAGGGAAGTGGTCACAGCACCAAGCCTGGCAGTTCAAGGAGCATTTGGCAATGCTCTCAGACAAATGATGTGATGCTTGGAGCTGTCCTGTTCTGGGCCAGGAGTTTGACTTCCATGATCCTTGTAGGTCTCTTCCATGCAGGAATCCTATGATTCAATGATCTTCAATTTTGTATATAGAACTCTTTTGCAAATAGCATTTATATATGCTCAGACCTTAGCAATTAAAACTTCTATACAGGTTAGAAACTTCTATACAGGTTTGTGGTGAAGAGCAGTTGTACACTGCTGTTTGCCTGGAGCACATTTCAGGCTTCTAACCCATATTCTCTGACACAGGCTGCAGTGTACCTTGTTTCATCCCATACAGCTTTTGGTTTCCTGGGAATGTGCCAGTGCAGCCCTCAGCTGAGCAAAGCTCGAACTTTTTAGTCTAATAATTAACTTTTGTAAACTTCCAGGTGAGCTCCAGCTTTTTGTATGTTCAGGCAGTTTCATTTATAAGTAGAAGCTCTTTTTGTTACAGAAATTTCCAGTTCTGTGATCTGGATGTGATAATGTTTTATTCCTCATCTTCACAGGAACTGATGTTCAATGGCTAGAAGAGAGCTGACAAGTGGTTGAAATGAATACGACTACTATCCTACAAGAGATTTTGATTAAAAGATCACAGCAGAAGAAGAGGACTTCTCCCTTGAACTACAAAGAAAGGCTTTTTGTACTTACAAAGTCTATGCTCACATACTACGAAGGTCGAGCGGAGGTAGGAGACACAGATTTATACTGCAGATTGCTTTTATTCCTCTTTGCTTTTGTACAATACTGGCTTTTTTTCCTACTGTATGTCATATTATCAAGAGCTGATCAGGGAAATGGTCATTAATGGCCATGAATGTGAGCTGACATTTCTCTTATTTGTAATGCAGGTTGACAGAGGTGGAGATAACTTGCATGGTAGTCAATGTGAATTGGTTCTCAATCAATAGTGCATAGCTAGGATGGCAGAAATTACATAAAACAGCATTTAGAGGTGGTCATCAAAGCTGATTTCTTTCTCCAGAGAGATGAAAGATTACTGCTGTTATGAATTTCCTAGGGGAAAAAGTAGAAAAAGTTACAATTGCAGTTTCTTGTAGCCATGTCTACTGTGAGGACTATTACATTCACATCTGGCAATTAACTGCATTTGAACAGGAGAAACATTTGATAGGAGCAGTGCATTGCAGACCAAATTCAGCAGACACGAGATCCATGAGACTGGATCATGCACCCTGGTGATTGAAATGAGGCTGGAAGCAGTTTATCTTTGACCATACAAGCAACTGATCCCGGTTACCACTTCCTGGGTAAATTCAGTTACTCGGGAAGTCATTAGTGTAAACTATGCAAATCCTCAGACCAGCATTTTTTCAAATGAGCTCCAGACTCAGTTTCATCAAGGTCACCTGCCCCTAGGATGTCCTGTTATATCCTCAGTGCTGGTGGTGAGATTTTGCACCTAAGTGAGGCTACTTTCCATGGTTGTCACAATGCTGAAGAGGATTAAAATGACTGCAGTAGCTTGTGAAGCATGCTGGATGCCTTGGGAAGCCATTTAACAAATAAATCTTAATGGAAGGAACCCTGCAACTTCTTGTGTTAGCTGTCTTACCTCAGATAAAAGAAGAGGGTACAGGAGAGCTAAGGCTTGCTAACCATGTTTCTCTGTGAGACTTCATGGTTGCACCAGAACTGAGCTCACTCACCATGCTGCAAGATGATCACAGCAGTCTATTCTCTGAAAGCAGCTTGGACACAGTCAAGGATTAAGAACAAGATCACAGACTGAGATAGGAGGGGACCTCTGGAGGCCATCTGATCCAAGCCCAGTGCTCAAGCAGGGCCACACAGAGCTGGTGCCCAGAACCAGCTGACTGTTGAATATCTCTGTCCAGCTGGCTGTTGAATATCTCTATGGATGGAGTCTTTACAACCTTTCTCAGCAACCTGTGCTAGGCACAGTCACCCTCACAGTAAAAATGACCAACATTGTTTCCTGATGTTCAGATGGAGTCTCTTGTCTTTCAGGTTGTGCCCACTGCCTCTGGCCCTGTCACTAGACACTGCTGGCAGTAGCCTGTCTCTGTTTTCTTTGCACATTCCTTTCAGGCATTTTATGTCCCCATTTTTTTTGATGGCAGTGTGTATCAGTCACTCCTATTTTGGTGACTCTGGCCTCCTCCCAGAGAATAAAGAGATGGGGGTTAAGAAGCCCTCTGAAATGTGTCTTGCATCATTATTCCATGTCAGCTTACATTCAGATCAAATAGAAATGTGACAAACAGGTTTTTCAGGTCTAGTTGTCACCATTTCTGAAATTGCCACTGCTAGCTTCACTCTTCCAGCTTTCCTTTTGCTTTGCAGGTTAATGTCTTCTGCCTAAAATGCTTTTCCAGGAGACTGACTGATGGATCTCTCTGAGAGGGGATTGAAACTGTCAATTTTATTTGCAGTGCGATTGAGCCAAGCAGCCATAGGGCCCTCAGTGGAGGATGAAGTAACTTCTTAAAATATTCTAACCTAAGATACAGCCAGTTACAGGGCTGAAAATATATATTATGCCTATGCTACGACATCAGTTTGCTGCTGAAAAAGGCAGGTCCATTTCATTCCTGTCCTAGCCTTCCTAGATTCCCCCATTCACTTGAATTGATTCTGGCCCTTCTTGGAATCCATATTGCTCTGAAAGAAGTTGCTAATCACGGAATCATAGAATGGGCTGGGTCAGTTGGGGACCTTAAAATTCATCTAGTTCCAACCCCTCTAGCCCTGGGCAGAGACACTTTCCACTAGACCAGGTTTCTCAGAGCTGCATCCAACCTGGCTTAGAGCACTTCTAGGGATGGGGCATGCACCATCACTCTGAGCAACCTGTTCCAGTGTCTCACCACCCTCACAGTAAAGAGCTATTTCCTAAAACCTAACGTAAACTACTCTCAGTTGGAAGCAATTCCCCCTTGTCCTGTCAATACATGCCCTTGGTTTATCTCTCTCTTTTTTCTATGGCTCCCTTCAGGTGCTGGAAGGCCACAATTAGGTCAACAGAAAGATATCTGATGTGGTTTTATTTTTGCTGGGTTAGTATTCTGCTGGGTTAGCACGCTGCCTTAGCTGGGTGCAGGATCCAACAAGTGCCAGAGGCCATGCCAGGTGGTGGGGGAGAACGGGATGCTCAGACTGTTGGCATCAGCAGGTTGTTAGACTGGCTCAGCCATAATGTGCTACTTTTCAGCCTCAAACCATTTTAATTTTCACTGTTCCCCTCATTTTAGATTCTTTAAAACATTAATCAACATTTTATTATATTGAAGATGTTGTCTGAAAATAGTGAGCCCTGATCTTAAAGGGGCATACTGAATACTTTCGTCTCTTTAATAAAAACTGCAGACTAAGACCTGTGTGGTACAGTTATTCCTTTATGTCTCTGGACAACTTAAATGCAAAGATGTTTGTGGGTTTAATTATTTGCTTGGTTATTGTTTGGGTTTTTTAAGCCAATTATGGTGGCTATAAATATGCATTTACAGTAAGACAGTTGCATATTCTGGTTAAGGTAATTTATATGTAGAGAAAAGAAGTTATTAGCCATCAAGATAATTCTACCCCTCCTGAATAACTGAGGTTTTATTGCTGAAATAAATGTGACTGCTGTGTATTCTGGTTGAATTTAAAGACATGACAGATGAAAGGATAGGTACAGACGGATGTAACTTCGGGCTTGGCAGTATTCAAAGTCCAGATTGGTAAGATAAGCATGGAAATCCCAAGCCAAGAGGATCTCACACCCTCATTTTAATCCCATAAGTGCAGTGGTAGCAGTCTGCCAAGAGTAGTTGAGTTCTGCTCTTCTAGGCATGTGTGCAATTTCCAGTTTGAGTGTTGGCCAATCTGAATATCTTCTTGCTTTCTTCCATTTTAACTTTTATGGAAGTTCAGTAGAGAGCGTTCAAGAAAAGCCCAGGGTTTGTGGGCACGTGAATAATCATACCACTTCTTTTTAAAAACAAGACTAACGTAAATCTCGTTAACCAGATTAGTCAATACTCAAAGTGTGGGCAAGTTTGGGTTATTAATAAAGTGACAGAATTAGACATTTTGTATATCTAGTGACAAAAGTGGAACATTTATGACAACAAAAAGCAGTCAACCATAGCAAACAGTGTTCATGTAAATGCTGCTGAGAGATTGAATTGCTCTATGCAGCCATAAGAGGAACATCACTTGCTCTTTGACCAGCAGCTGTACATTATAGATACTACTTTTCTCTGTATTTTGTTGTCATACCTACTGAAAAAGTACCATATACCTTACTTGGAGAAATAAATTATTATCTCCTAAACTTGACTACTAGCAACAGGCTAAAATCTTGTTTTAACTTGCTCATAACTGGTTTCAGTCTTTCTATACGTGCTTTTAAGCAGATCAGGCCCCTTGTCATAGTGTAATGACAGTGCATGCCTGCAGTGAAGCTGGAACTGCATGGTTGCTATAAAAAGGAGAAACACAATTTTTTCACTTAAAAATATTGCTCTGCTGTAAGACACAGAGCAGGGGAGTGAACTATTGATGGAGCATAGCTACAGAATCGATGAAGAGGCTGCATTTCAAGACTGGTTTCAAAACACAGAAGCCTGAGGAAGGGGAATCCTGGTTTAGGTCACCTGTGCAAAGGTCTACAATTATGATTGATATCATGGGAAACTTTGCATAGGAAGCCAGTAGGACCTTGGCTTTTACCGCTTCTGGGCATTATGCTGTTGGATAAAAAATGTGGAAGTATCACATTTAGGTTTGTTAAAAAGATGGACGTTAAGAAGCTTGAAAATAAAAATACATCAGGAACAGACTTGCCTTAAGCATCACAGAGATAGAGATAGATTTTTAATCTCAGAAAAGAGGAATATTCTGTTTAAGCTGTGATATGTTCTGATTTTGTCTTGTTTTTCTTGGTCATAAATTCTGAGAATTACCAAGTGTGGCTGTTGGGGAAATGGCATCACTATACTATTGTGCGATATTGGACTAACGATGATTTTTTATAAACAAGTGAAAAGGCTGAGCTAATGTTTCTTGAAACCCTGAATGGTTTATCAGCTGTCATTGTTGGAAACAGTATTTTCTGTATTTTTTCCTAATGTTGCCAAAGTGGCTATTGAAATCTAAATGTGATGTGGTCCGTTTACAATGAAGACAAAAATTCACTGTAGTAAGATATAACTGCATTGGTCTCCAAGCACATAGCACTGGTCGTGAATGTAGAAAAGTCGGGAGGAAGTAAAATATCTTCCTATTCCGAGTATGGAGATGTACTATAAAGTACATCTTGCTGGTTATGCTACAGTCAGAAAGACTTAAGATATGCGCAGTATTCTCAAACATGTATTGTAGTCTTACCAAGCCAGCATTTAACACGTGTATGTAGATGGTAGTAACTAGTTTGAAAGTGGGAGGTGGTTGGCATTTTTTCACAAACTGCACCTTGTTCTTGAGGACTGTTGCACTATTTTTACTGGTGTTAGCTGGAGTCATGGACTGTAGTGCAACGTCACTGGATAATCTGATTGTATAGCAGGGGCAGTTTTTGTAGTGTTTGAGTGAGGAAACACGAGCATGAACTATTTTATTAGGAAATCTCTTTTCAATTTTGTGTGGTTGAAAACTCAGAATAATACTTCAGGTGTGCTTCTGGTCATTTTCCTGAACAATTTTCTTCTGAGAAATCAAAACATACTAGTCAGTATCAAAATTTAAGCAATTTTGAAATTAACCAACTTGTTTTAAAATAAAATGTTTTGTGCAGTGATTAAAAAAATTCTCATTTGGAATGGCTTTCTGTATTTTTGAGCAGAAAGAATTTAGCTGAAGTTTTAGTATGACTTTTTCCAAATTGCTAATTAGATCTTGAATGGAGTGTAGGTTTGAATTCCAAGGGGTGTTTGTGGAAATAACCCCACATATGCATGTCTCTAGGTACATTTAGCCATTTTCTGTCAAAAGTGAGCTCATATCTTGACTATTCAACTTAAAATTCCCTGGAGGTTTTTTTTTGAAGGATGAATGCATTCATACTTCATCTGTGTGTGTTTGGAAAATCAAACCATAAGTGTTTATCTAAGAGTCCACTTTATCACTGAAATTTTAAACACTTTAGTAAATATCATCTGGACAATGGAAAAGAGTATGCCTGATGGCTGATGTCCCACAGTTCATGTGCTCCAAACACTCCTTTGCAGGGTGGCTGCAAAGAACAGCATCATTTATTCCTCTTGTGTTAGCCAACAGGACAGACCACACAAAAATAGCATCCAAGCTACTGCGACCATCAGGTTGTCCACCACATACCCATGGTTTATTATCTTTCTCCTTGTGTGGCAATGCGTTTGATTGCTGTGAACCCTTTCTCAGTGTGTGGTGAGAAGGTATCTCTGAACTGGGCTAGGATGGCCCCAGCTGGAGCAGGCTTGCTGCTGCATTACAGAACAGCCATGACAGCAAGGAACATGTGCTTCACACAAGGTTTCATTAGCTAATACTGGCAGGGCGTCTTGCTTGAGCTTAAAAGTGCCACCAGACTGCAGGTTTTTGCTCTGGATGGCATTCTAGGTAAGGGAAATTCTTCATGGTGAAGGAGAGAAAGTGTAGGTGTTAAAGTACTTCTCACCAGTGAAATAGTTGAAAAGAGTTGGTCTGTGCAAGTGAGGTGTCCTGCTCATTTGTTGGTTTGAAAACTTTGACACGGATGTGTTTCTCATGACTGTGGCGCTTCCAGAAGGCGACACAGACCTGGTCATAATTTCATAATTCCTTGTCAGTGTGTAGACTTAGTATCCTCATATCTTTTGAACCTGTGCAATGTTCCTTTGCACCGTGATATTTCTCTCTCTGTTGCTCAGATTGATTATCAGTGATACCCTTGCGTTTAGAAGTGTGCTGGCGTTTATGATTTGGTTACTGTCCTCCCACACAGGGCACAGCACGTTTGAGTTAACCTTTCCATCCCACAGCAGCTTGCACTGACCATGAATACGAAGCTGACTATGAGCTTATGAACATTACATTTCTTTATGCTGTAGCATCTTTATTGTTTGCACATGTTTGCTGTATGGATGTCAGTTCACAGCAATAAGTAGTTTACATTGGATTTTGCATTTTAAAAAGGCATAGGCTAAATCCTGGTTCCTGTGGTTACCCTGCATGTGTTTGGGTGGACAGGAGTCTGCAGTGTTAGAAGGGAGGACAGCAAGGGGGAGAGTTTGGGCTGCAATGCCCATTAGCTCTGGAACTGCTGCACAGAGGATACTGGAGTAGGCACATCGCTCACCTGTTTATTAGTGTGCAGAAACCATTTGTTTCTACAGAGAAGGCAAATGATGGTTCCCTGAGGGAAAAATGTTTTGAGTCTTACTTAGAAGGATGCTTCTGTGGAGTCAAGTAAAAGGCAGCTTCTGAGCAGTTGAACTTGGGAGATGCAGAATGCTCTTGTCTTCAGTGGCAGTAGTGGTATTTGCCATTAGGATCAGACTTGTGTGAAAAGTTTCTTGTGTAAACAGGACTGTTACAACTGATAAAAATCAACCAGGATATAAATGAAAAAAAAGCAGAATAAAAACCTGAACATTTTGGGAGGTTGCTCATTTTGAAAGTCTCTTCCTAAGGAAAAAAGGTTCTTCTGTAAGAGTTATGTTTGGTTCTTGTAATTTGAATATAGAGGAGACAGAAGCTACTGAAATTACAGTGGTGATATTTTAAGGAAGGAAAAATAAAAGCTCTGGGGCCCACTCTGAAGCTGTAGGTTTCAGGGTAAAATTGTGTAGCTTCATTGCGACACTAATATTGTGCAAATACTTCATTTGGAGCATAACAGAGTTCCAAAAAGCTGTGCTTCTTACTTTTCTGTTTTAACAGAGGATTGATTCATTCTACTGTTCTTTATTCCTACACTGCCTAACCTTTATTATTTTTAAAATAATTACCCTGATTTATGGGATCTCCTTAGTCATTACATAGGTAATTTAATTATTTTATATATATGAAAGCACAATTCAGTATTACAGTGCTTCTGATCACTTCACTGGTAGCTCTTGTTTTTTAATGTAAAATAAATAGCTTCTGAAACCGGTAGCTTTTTTCCTTTTAAGTCACAAGTCATCATGACAGAGCTTTCTTGAAATACTTGTGAGTGAAAACTCTTCAAGTTGGAGACATAACATAAAGCTATTCATGTGAATGGGAGCAGCTTGGGAATGCTCACTTGTAAAGGGCAATTCATAAAGAAACCTAACTTGTAAAAAAAAGTTGGTTATGTTGTAGTAATCATTCCCTGTGTAACATATACTGAAAGAAAAGTCAACTATAAAATGAAAATTGGCAGTAATTATCTTTCTACAAGAATTTTGATTTTTATGAGATGCAACAAATGAGTTGTAGATGAAGTTGAGAAGCAGAGGTTGCAGTTGTTGAGATATAGGCATGGATGAAGAATATTTACCTTATGACAGGACAGGAGTGGATGAGTCTTAAAGGTCTTAAGAATGAAGAACTGGAAAAGAGATGAGAGAAGGCTAGAGAAGGCCTAGGTTTTTTAAAACTATACAGAAGAGAAGCTTAGAAACTTTAATCTATGAAGATAATTTAGAGGAAAATGCAAGGAAAACCAGGCTTGTTGAAGGTACTTGGAAGATGCAGAAATTGCACATCAGCCAACAAAGAAATCAAGCAAAATAGAAACAAACCAAAATAATCTCAGACTTATCTATGGTCTGTCTGCCATGGGGTAGCAAGTCTTGTAAGTAGCAGAGAGCAGCAAATATCCTATGTTTTCATCCCACTAAGGGTTTTTTGACAGTGGCGAACAAGATATTTTCATATGTCAGCATTAGAAATTACCTATATGAACTTGTAAATCTGACAGCAGAGAATATGGAAGCTGGTACTGTTGAATGGGCATCGGTGGCTTGTTGTTAGATTGAGAGCCTGTCTTGAACAGAATGTACTACTCTGAATTTTGGTATTTTCACTACTGATACTGTTGTTGGAATAGAAGCTTGTTGAGTTGTCAGGTGAAATAAAACTTGAAGGAGCTGCAAGTATTTTGAAAAACAAAAATGTAGAAATCCTTGTGGTATATTGGGATTAGGTGTGTGATAGATTTGTTTACTTTTTAAAATTCTTTTTTATAATTTTTTTTTTAAATTTATTTTGTAGAATGCAATTTAGTGTGGACAAGTGAAAAAGGCGGGAATGCTGAAATATTCAGATACAGAACTGCAATAAATAGCCAAGTGTCAGGCTGTTCCCAGCAGGACGTGGGTTACAGGATAGTGAATTATAAACTGGATATGCATCAATGATACCTTGTTGCTATGCAAAAGGCAAATGTTACATTAGGATGAAAAAACATTACTCCAAATCCTTGTAATTGAGTAACAGGGCATCGGCTGCAGTGCTGCATCTGGTTTGGGGCAGTAGGTTTCAAGGAAGATGTGGATCTGCCTAGGGAGGTTCAGGGCAGGAGCTGCTGCCTCCATGAAGGATGAGCTTCCCAAAAGCCAGAGATGAAGGGTTGGCAAGTGAAAAAGCAATTGTTTTAAGAAGAGAGATGTACTGAAATCTCAAAAGACAAAAAAGCTCTCACAGCTCTGTGGTTGTGGAGTCCATCATCTGAACCTTGAGAAAGTAGCTAAAGCAGCGTGTGCCTTGGCTGAGTGACCTCTAGGGTCTTGTTTTGGGCTCTGATCACTTCCTTGTGATGCCTGTGGACTTGGGCTCTCCTCTCTGCATGGTTCAGGTTGTTCACACAAACTCAAGTCTAGTGCTCAGACAGCTTGGAGGCTGAGTGAGGGCTGAATGCAAGGTGTCACTCACCCAGCAGCCAGAGTGAGGTCTTGTGCAGGGAGAAAATGGGGAAGAAATGCTACACCTGGGCTGGGCAGATTGAGAGCTCTGTGTGTGTGGACTTCATAAAAAACCAAGAAGAGAAGACTTGTCTGACGGAACCTGGTATGGCAGTTAATTTGACAGCTGAAGGGTTGTAGGTTATTTAAGGCATGATATGGACGGAGACCTGGCTGATTTATTATGTGTCTTTTATTTTTATGCAGCAATGTATCATAACTCAGTTGTGCTGGCTACCTCTCCATTGCAGGAGAAGAGTAAGTTACAGATAATGCACTGTAGTCATGGTTAGGAAGTTGTATCAGTGCTGTGACAGAGAATTTAGTTTTGTGCTTTTCGGTCTCGCCAGTGCTGGTCATTGACATCTGCTGAGCAGCCAGACCATGGTAATCAATTCTCAGTTTCTTAATTTGTGAAACAGGGTTTGAAACTTCTCAATTATGTTTGTATTTTTTTCCCCTTTAAATTCTTCCTAGCAGTCAGATACTGAATCCCATCAGATTAGATCAGAATAGTAATCACCTTTTGCTTTTCATATCAATTTTTGAAAGGTAAATAAAAATACTTGATACTTACTTTTCTTAATAATTTAAAAAAATAATTGAAAGGAGAAGGTCATTCTTCTGTGTATTTGAAACACTGGAAAATACAGGAATGGAAAATGTGGCCAGTAATTATATTTGCATAATCCATAATTGCTTGCCTCAAGAGAGAACTGCAGAAGTATCCAGTCAGTGCTTCTTATTAATAAATGGCAATGCCATTAAAAGAAACGAAACCCCAAAACCTGAAAGCCCAAGCTTCTTTCCTGCAGAAAACCCATACATTTGGCTCTGGAACATATTCTGTCAGAGCAGCTGTCTGTAGGCAATGTTGGCTTAGCCAGGCTTTTCGTGGTTTTGCAAAGTAGAAGAGCTGCTCCATAAAAGGAGATAAAAGTGGTGCTGTGACGTGCTACTCTTGTGAGAGCACAAGCTCCGTGGTCACATGCTGATGACCTCAGGATTTCCTACATGGGGGTAAGCATGGAAGAAAGAAATAATATGAACAAGGAAAGAGAGAGCATTGGGGAGACAAAATCTAGATAATTCTTGCCAGCTGGGCTGAATTATATGTGTTTTCATTGAGGCTTTTTTTCCCCAAATCCAAGTCCTTTGTATTATTCAACACACATACTTCTGTGAGGGTAAGCAGCGCAATATGTTCATCAGCAAAGAGGAAATACACTGAAGAAATATTTTCATCTGATAGCAAAGACATGGGCTTCTGAAGCTGTAAAGCTTTTGTATGTAGCAGAGGAGTAATTCCAAGTGTACAAAGGATCAGCTATTTGACTGTACATTTATCTAACACTTGGATATTTCTTGTTTTACTGTATTTAATCTGAGATTATTTTTACTGTATTTATAATCTGAGATTATTTCTTTAAAGGAATTGTGTAATCCTGTTTGTTCTATATCTGACAACACAGGTTTAGTGTTTTGACTTCTTCATATTACTGTTTAATATGCTAAAATTAAGAGGAATAGCTTATTCTTTTTGGATTGAATGGAAACAAGACTTGGCCATACCCATTGTGAGCAAGGAGCGGGACTTCTAAAACTGTAAATCGGTATTTTGAAACATAGATAAATGTGAACTATAGACGGAATTTTGAAAAGCTTTGTATTTAATACTTTCTGTATAGTCACTTCCCTTTTGTTATTTTCAGCAAGAAGATTCATTAAAAAAGAAAACCCACAAAAAACCCCAACCTTTAGTGTGACTTTTAAGCACATATTTTACCTATTTGTTTTCCTTATTGAGATTTAGTATTTTTATACCTTTGTTGCTGTTCTAACCATGTTTGCTTCTACAGGCCTCCCTCTAGAGGCATATATCTATCTTTAGTAAAGGAGCAGACCAGGTTTGATAGGTCCCTTCATTTCACTGACCTGTGATTTTTCAAAATCCTCTGTGAATACTTGTATCCCATTCAGACAGCATGCATGAATGTTCTGGTAAAATACTGCTACTTCTAGAATAAATATAACATTTTTCTACTCTGTTAGCCATCTTCCACCTTAAAAAAAAGAGAATCTTTAAAAATGTCCCTCTGCTTCCTACACGTTGGCATTGCATGATTAGCCATTGTACTAATTTTGTCTCTTTGCAGCAGAGGTCACTTGTTGGAAAGAGTGGTTGTGGTTGAATTTCTCAGGGCTGGCTCATGCCTGCATCTCTACTTCCCAACTGCTTCAGGGCTTGAGCTCTGCCTTGATTCTGCATTTCATATCTGCTGTACAGCTGGGTGTAGAGCCTGTAGAACCCATTTGCCTATAGAATAAATGCAACACAGTTATGGTAGGCATGATGTTCTATTATTATAAAGGGAAATAATTTAAGTAGGCAGGAGAGAGAAGTTGCAGTGGTCTCTTTAACATTTTGCTTGAGTCATGCTTTCCTGCTTCTGTGCACCATAGTTTATTAATGAGTAATGGTCAGCTAAAGCAGAGCTGTACATTTGGTATTAGTAACTGCTGCTTCTGATGTGATCTGAAAATGTCTTGAGCAGTAGGTTTGGTTTTAATTTCACATATGCAAGGAGGTTTTTTTTAATCTATGAAATATGCAAAATCAGAAGAATCTTTCCTGACATTAGTTTTAATAAGGTGGATTGACTTGAAAGGTGAGTCAGCTTTGTATTAGCTTAATTTGGCATCTTGTGTTGAAGCAAACTGAGCCACCCTAAATCATGAAAACATACAAAGGTATGACTTAGGAAATACAATTACTAGAATGATGTGCTGTACATCAGGGGATTTCCTTTATGTTTTTCCCCCCAAATGTTAGATGCTTATCTAGTTGGATTCCTGTCCTTTGTCCTCCTATCAGTGTCCTCTGAGCGAGCATTCACCGAATGCCAAAATTGTCATGAAAATCTCTGAGCCCAGAAGGAGGGCTATTCAGATAAAATATTCAGTGTGTTTCTCTAAGGGATTTCTGTGATTCTGGATACAAAAATCCCTCCGATGTGTATTGTCTGTCTGTCCTGCAACCTCAGTTAACCAGCAGGTGAAATCCAAGCAGAATGAGTGCCCCTCTGGACACAGAAAGCAGGGTAGATAAATTAGGGGAGTGGGAAGTGTTTCTTCTTTGCATATTGTTGTGCAAGAAAGATGTCTGGAGAGGTGTCTTCAGCAGTTCATATAACTGGAGTGTTGAATTCTGGGGTTCCTGAAAAAGCTGATCTCCTTTGGACCCTCCTGTTCTGCCTTGGCTGATCTGGCAGCCCTCAAACTGCCAGGTCAGCCACACAGTGACAAGGAGAGGTAGAGGCAGTACTGCCTGCTCTGCCAAGTGGTGTAGATTTCAGTAACAACTTTTGGCTTTTGCATGAGTATATGCTTTACTTTAGGGAGTCAATGTTCAAGTAAGGAGATAGCATAGAATATCCTGAGTTTGGAAGTGACCAACGTAAAATAAACAGAAAACTTAAAATTATTTTTTAGTAAAAAAATCCAGGGTTGCATACTTGGTACAAAATTATTTTTCAGAGTTGCTTGTACAGCTCATGGGAATGTTTATGATTTTAATTTTTTCTTTATGGTTGGTTAAAGTTCCTGATTTCCTCATACATTCCCCTCAAAAACCCACGTCTCTTGTGTGTGTTGGTTTTTCTGGAAAAAAATAACAGTTGCAGCTTTATCTGAACTTACCCCTGTTGCTTTTCCTGATGCTGACCATGATGTACTTGAATCCTTCTTGCATGTTTTCTCTGCACCAATGCACATAAGACGCAGAGTGCTAAATGCATTTTAAGTGCTGATGAAACTTAATGGGTAATTAACTATAGTGTTTCTAGGGTGATGGAATCATATCTGCTGTATTCCAAGTTGTTATTTACTTCAGTTTACAAGCTTGTGTTTTCAGTTGCTTGTGGTTGTACCAGATTTCTGCTATTTGCAGAAATCTGCAGATTTCTGCTAAAATTTCCATCCCCAAGAGAGGAGCTGAATAAGGATTTGCATATCTCAACTAATTCAGTAATTATTTACAGCTAAATATTTCCACATGGTGTGAACAGTGTCAGTCTTTCATAAGATGTACTCTGGACTGGATGTTCTGGATGTGCTTGGCAAATCAATTTTTTTAATGTGTATTAATTCAGTACCAGCCATGAGCTGCTACTGCTTTTGTTTTGTTCCAGATTCCAGTAGAAACTTCCTCTCCTATTAGAGATTTGGTTCTCCCAGAAGTGAGAGGTGTCACTGTACAGCCTTTCTGTGGATTTCAGCATGGACTAAAGGCCAGGACCCCAGCCCTCATTTTCAGCTGTTCCTCCAAGGGGCTGCCTCTCCAGAGTGTTGAGCTACGCTGTCATTCGACACGCTGTGCAGCACCTGCTGGGCACCCATGCCTTCTTTAAAATGCTCATAATGATCAGTGTAGGTGACTAAATCTGAGAAGGTTTAGTCTGTGCTTTTGAATTTGGGCTTCTGCTAGCCTTGTTCAAAGAGAGATTCTTCAATGCAGACCCCACTTTGGTCCAGGGCTACATCTGTATCTTCTGCTTTCTGTCTCATCAGGGACTTGTGTTTGCCTGTGTAGCATCCAAATTTCTCCGGAACCTCAGTGGAACACAGCAGAAGCCTCCAAATGGTGGGAGCACTTCAGCAATAGAACAAGGGAGCAGATGTGATGATACCAGTTTTGATCATAATGTAAACTCAGCAAGGGGGCAGGACTTCTTTTTTTCTCAAGTTGTTTTCTGTAAAGAAAAGTATATTAAACCTAAGATAACATCTGACTGGAAACTTTCTATGTAAAGAATTGGTACTTTTCACTAAGCAAATTTACTGTTCTCAGTTCATTTTTACAAGTGCAGATCTTTATACCTTCTGTTTTCAGACAACTTTTCCAGTTAAAATTACATGAAGTGAGATCACTATTATAAGTGGGAAAGAAATCAAGATGTCTCTGCTGAAAAAAAAAAGATAATTAGATACATTTGTTCTCTTTTTACAAATGCTTTTTTCTTTTCTCTTACAGAAAAAGTACAGAAAAGGATCTGTGGATATTTCAAGGATCAAATGTGTAGAAGTTGTAAAAAGTGATGGTATTATTCCATGTCAGAATAAATATCCTTTTCAGGTATGTTTTTTAATACAAAATACATAAATTACAGTGCTCTTTTCAAAAACATCAGGTCATTTGGACAATAACTGCCCTTGCTGTCAATTCCAAATAATGGGCCTATTCTCTGTCTCTTTTCAGCTGGTGGGAGATAGTTAAGGATCAGTGGTTAAAACACATCCCCTGCAAACTCTGCTGCCATTGCAGTCCCTTCCCTTGGAGGTTGGGCCACATACACCTGGTCTTTTTCTTTTCCTCACCCTCTCAGCTTGAATTTTGACTCAAAACTGCCCTGCCTTGGTCTTCTGCTGGAACAAATGAGCTGGCAGCCCAATTTCCCTGTCTTCATTCTTTCACATTAAATTAAATCTAATTACCATAAAATGATATGGGAATAAGAAAATCAAAATAAAACTTTTTTTTCTTTCTCACTGTGAATTCAATGGAAATGAACACAGAAAAAAATTTGCTTAGAGGGGAAAAAGAAATATGTGGGGGTTTGAATGCTGTGTCTCCTAACTATAGAGGGAATGGTTGGAGTGAGAAGGAATTCCACTGCTGGAGAGGGATAGCATATATCCATTTTCCCCACAGCAATACTTGCTTTCTGCCAATACAAGCAGTGGAGAAATAAAAGAGAATCACTGCAGAGCAATACGGAATCAGACGGGAGAATGTCTGATTACAAAGTAGCTTTCATTCATTAAATTGAACTCTTTAGAAAAAACACAGTGAGTGAAGAGTGATCAAAGCAAAGTGTGAAGCAAGCATTTTAAGGAATGCTGACAAGATAATATACCATTAAAAATTGCTTCCTGATTCTCTGAAAGCATCATATATGAATAATAAACCTTAATAGCCTTTTTCTGCATTTTGTGCCTGAATACACTAATTTTGCCAAATGTAACAGTCACTTGTCTTGTTCTGTTTCTTCTGTTTCTTTAGGAAGAAATGTATTAACATTATGAGGTGAATGATTGATTTTGATTATTGATATTTTGATTATTTCTTTTCTGCCCCCCAGGTTGTGTATGATGCTAATACACTTTATGTTTTTGCACCCAGTGCACAAAGCCGGGATCAGTGGGTGAGGAACCTGAAAGAAGGTAATGAGGGTTGCTGATACTTTGACATAGACAGATACCTTTGCTTGAGCTGTCTGCAGGGATTGGAGTTAACTTGGTGCTGTATTTTGGATTTGTGGCCAAAGCAGTGTTAAAAACATACCAGTGTTGTAGCTGCTTGCACAGCATGGAGGATTTGCCTTTTTCCTCCTGTGCCCCCACAGTAGATTGGGGGTGGACAAGAGGCTAGGAGATGATGCAGCCAGGGCAGCCGGGATCCAAAGGATATTCCAAGCCACATAAAATTGTGTTCAACAATAAAACTGGGGTAGAGGAAGACAGAGATTAGAGTTTTTTCTTCCCTATTGGCTGCTGCAGAGGGGCTAGCTGGGCATTGGTCTGCTTGTGGGAGATGATGAATGATTACTTTACTTTACTTTTGGGTTCTTTTTTTCTCTCTTTTGGTAATTAAACTATCTTTATCTCAAGCCAAAAGATTTTATCTCTTGTTTCTTCTATTCCTTCCCCCATCCTAGTGGATGAATGGCTGCCCGCTGGGTGCTTAGCTGCTGGCTAACATCAATGCACAACAAATTACAAAAATAAAATGGTAGAGTTTCTGCTGCTTATATCCACCAGTTTTAATTTTTTTACTGGGCCAGCTCATCACTTGCATACACAGGGTGTGGTAACAGGTACTGAGAGCCTCTAATACTCAGACTGATCTAGTTTGATTTTGTGAAGTGCATCTGTAATTAGACTTTGACTCTGATTTTGCACCATGAGTTAAAAAGTTTGTCCAAGCTAGTTGATAGCATCACTGAAAAGTTTTGTTTCGATATAGCTAGACAACATTGTGGGCCTTAAGCTGATGTAAAATGATAGGAGGTCATTCCTTCTGAGATGTGATCAGATTTCACAGTGAGTAAAGGGGTTTTTTTATTAGCCTCTTAATGCCCTCTCTCACCATCAGATGCTCATGTTAATTACAGGTGGTCTGTAAAGTAAGAAGTTATTTTTGGGCTGGGGATCAGAGGGCAAGGAGTGACCTCTGAAACTCAGCAAGCCTGTAGCATGGGGTAAAGAGCCTTCCAGACCAAAATGATGAATTGTGCCACAGGATAGAGATAAATACCAGCTGTCTTTCCCTCCAGAACAGTTTGTAGATGAATTCGAGTGACTTGCAACAGTACCAGAGGAGGGGGCAGAGCTCCCAAAGCCTACACAGCTGCTGGCCTGATTCCAGTGGTGCAGGGTCTCCTTTCATTGATGCACCAAACCCCTGCTAGCATGGCTGGTGTAGGCACATCCTTCTGCAATAAAGTTATTATCCTAAATCTATCCTCTGTGATTGTTGTATCACCTCCATGTAAACTTACAAGATGGGAAGCGGTGCCAAAGCAGGAGCAAGCAAAGGTTATGCTTCATGTCAAAGTATAATATGTATTAAAAATTACCCTCTTGCAGACTTTTAATATATGCTCTTTTTTTTCTTGTAGAAATAAAGAACAACAGCAATATAATGGTAAAATATCATCCTAAATTCTGGACAGAAGGAATTTATCAATGCTGCAGACAGACAGAAAAATTAGCACCCGGCTGTGAAAAATACAGTCTTTTTGAAAACAGTAGGTTTCTTATGAAGTTCTTCTGGTGTATTTTTCTGCTTTTATTCTGTCATCACACCTGAATGCCCCAGGCATAAGGCAAATTTATAGAGCAGGACCAATCATTGATATTCTGCCTAAAGTAAGTCAAAATTAATTACCAAGTATTCTGTAAAAAATAGAAAAGCCAGCAAAATATCCTTGCAAAAAGAAAAAAAAAATTAGAGAAATCTGAAAGGAGTTTTTGGAGTTTCTGAATTTCATTTGTTTTTTTTTCTTTCATTTGAAACTTACTTGACCAAATGTTTACCTCAGACCAAGGATAAAACCTTATGCTGAAAATTCAGCTACAAATCTTGCCAGTTCTTCAGGTATTTATTAAAACGACTGCATATCCATGTGAAAGAACCATAACTGCATTGCATTCAGTGTCACTACAGCAAGCTAAAAATGATACAAGAAGGTTTAATGTATTTACAGACACTGGACTGAATTTCCTCAGAGGTTTGTAAAACGTCCCTGTGCCGAGCCTGGATAAGCTGTGATTCTGTAAGCAGCACATCTTCCAGCATCCAGATGGCAGGTTCTGCTGATTCAACAGTGGATGCATTGCCGTGGCACTGCAATATTGTCTGACAAAGGATCTAGTAATAATAATATTACTAATCATTAATACTTATTAATAATTACGGAATTATTAATGTTAACTCAATATTATTAGTAATAATTATTCAGTCCTCCATTTAAGGAAAATTCTGTAATAGGGAATGAAACTGAGCCATTGCTTATCCCCCAGTTAAATCTGTGACACCCAATGATTTCTTATGTCTGCCCAGGCAGTCAGGGGGACCTGGGGATTTAGTTGCATTAGAAGACTTGCAGAATAAGTGGGCTCATGGCTGATCTGATTCAGCCATATGAAAAGCATGACCTGTAGCTCAACCTTTTAAACATAAAACAAAAAGCAGTGCACGAGAAAAATAATTTTGGATCTGAGAGATGTAGTAAGAAAATATATACAGGTGTTATGCATTATTTAGCAAAGCAAGTGTCAGGGGCCGATTTTATTAAAAAGGCAGATGTTAATACTAACAGGCTTTTAAATTATCATGGTGACAAGAACTCCGCTTCATTTTCTTATGCCTTTCTTTAGCTCTATCCCTTTTTTATTTCTCATAAATTTATGCATCTGAGGGCCGATTCACGACTTTCTGTGGCATGCTCTGCTGTGGCATAGATGTTGCCAGATCTGTGGTCAATATAACCTGCTGGCTGATTTAGGATGGTTTTGCAAGAATATTTAATAATTTTTCCTATAGCTTAAAGGGAGCAGTTTTTGCTTTCTGAATTTCAAGCCATACTGAAGGCTTGTTAAGATATTCAAGCCTAATCTGAAATTTAAACTTTTTATTTAGTTTCAAAATAGCTAAATGAATAGGCATAAATCCTCTCCTGTGCTTTGTTTCTAGATGTGCTGAGGTTGTCCTCTTCAATGCCAGAAAAAAGTGCGGTAGGTAGAATCTTTAAAATATTGAATAAATAATTACTGCTTTTTGAAAAAGCACTTAACTTTCTCAAAACACTCGCTGTATCCTGGAGCAAAGGTCTATTTCTGTATGCATCAATGGGAATCATGCTCTATCTCAGGGTGAAAAAAATCCCACTGATACTCAGCTGTATCTGTTAGCTGTATCTGTACTGCTGGTGGAAGATGTGGGCAAAAAGCAAATGCCAGCCAGCTTTGCTCTTTCCTGGCAGTTGCAGAGCTGCAGTGCAAACCAGCCCTGTGCATGGCACCAGGCCACCTGCCACAGACCCCAGCTGCCCCCCAGGCCACCACAGGACTAGCCCAGCTTTTGCCTCCAGGATGCACTGGTGTGAGGATGAATGGGGTGGAAAGATGGAGCAGTGTGGGATGATAATTTAATAATGTTGTGTTGTTTTCAGCGAAGGCCTCCACCACCTGTTCCTCCAGCTGAAGAAAATGGGAATGAGGAGGAAGAGATAGTGGTAGCAATGTATGACTTTGAACCTACAGAACACCATGATTTAAGATTAGAGAAAGGTGAAGAATATACAGTGATTGAGAAGAACGACATTCATTGGTGGAAGGCGAGAGACAAATACGGGTAAAAATGAATTCCTGATTTTTTGTGATAAAGTTCATAAGTCTGTTTTAATTTTCTATTTTCATAGAAGTTTATGTTTACTATGTGCCAACAAATAACTGCATTAGACCCTACATTAGGCCCAGGCTCTGAAACCTTATCCATATATTCTCATGCAGAAACCAATTTTTAAAAGTGCAGTACTTGATAGATTGTGGCACCCACCTGCAAAGACAGTTGCAGAACTAGAAGCCTTTCCAATGATGTTTACTTTACAATTTTATAGTTCCACAATTAAAGCACCAGCCATTCTTTAAAACCTCACTAGACTGGTAAAGTATTCCCATTTCCCTGGGGAACATCTCATTAGGGAGCAATATGGTTAACATTCAGCTCAGCAGGCTCTGACTTCCAGACTTGAATAATCATCATTTTATTTAATAGCTGGATCATTAGGGACAATCTTTGAATAAGTTGAGAGAGAATTGCAGTGAGATTCTGTAATGACTACCAACTTCACATTCCCTGTATTAGAATTCTCCCTGTGGTTTCAAAGATGAAAGTTTCCATATTTCAATATTTATCAGGTTCCTGTTTCCTTATGTTATGGGTAATTGTGAGTTATCAGGCTGTGTCAGGCTCCAAACATGCTTCCCCTGACTGACTGGGACTCCTGAGTGCAGAAGAATGGCAGAGCAGCAGAGGGTTACTCACTCTTTCACCCCTTTTGTAGGTTTTCTTGGACACTTCTGATGCCCTTGACACTTTTCTAGGGGCACTGGAAGTTAATGTGGAAATGCTGATGCAGAAAAGCAGTTTCTGAATAATCAGTAGTAGAGTGGATGGGTCAGTAATTAATAAATTACATCGAGAGACCTCTGGTAATTAGCAGAATGAAACAAGTGTCTTCTAGGCATGCAATTTTACATGTTTTCACTACGATGATATATTCTATATTTTTTTAGAAAACAAGGATATATTCCAAGCAACTATGTAACAGGGAAGAAGTCCAACAACCTTGATCAATATGAGTAAGTGAATGCTTGAATTAAAATACCATGAAATGAAACCTATACTTAAAGAATGACAAGTTTTTTTAGCATTTTGAAAGCAACTGTTCACATATGGTAGGACCTAGAGGTTAAACTTAAACAACTGAAATAGGTATATATTTTTCCAGATTCTCCTCATTGATTATGTTGGGGTTTACAATGTAGAGTCAAGCCAGCAAGACAGCCATAAGGAATGTAGTATTTAGTTTATCACAGTTAAAGCAAAGAAAAACCAAACCAAAACTGTCTTCATTCTCTGATAGATTAAAAGAAACTTTGGAGGAAATTTACCCATTTTACATGTGCTAAATGTTGTTTTAATAATAAAGTGACATGCTTATCCAAAGTTTGTAGCAGTGCGCAGTAGAGGAGAAAACAGTGGAAATCACTCCAAATAAACATAAAAGATTGGATATTTTGGAAGCTCTAGTTTTCAAGATAATATGTAATTTGATGCATTCTGGGTTTCAGTGTATGCATGTAACTTAACAGCTACAAATTTCTAGCTTTTTGGGTTTTTTAAAATGTTTTTTCCAGTTGATGTTTAATTAGGGAATACTTACTTAAAAACATCAGGGTAAAATTTAACATGATAGTCTTCAAATCTGTTCTTGATACTCAAACATCATTGTAGGATAAACGGTTGTGCCTGAGAATTTAGGACATACTTAATGACTTTTAGATAAAACAGAGCTGTAAGAAAATAATAAATAAAACCAATTTTTAAAGCTACACTAGTAGCTCCAAAATGTTACTCTCAGCTACATAGAGCTCCTACTTGCCATGTTTTCACAGAAGGCAGAATTTCATCTAGGATTTTGCCCTTAGCTTGACTAGAGGAATTTCTTGCTTTCTCATCTTAGAAACTCTTGCTAAGAGCTCTGCTCAGCTCTGGGCTGGGCTGCAGGGCTAGCGGAAAGGGAAGAAAGGAACTGAACTGCCTTATCTGGTCCAGCCACTTTGTGCTTTTACCACCTTGGTGCCAAAATTGTGAATCTCTGTGCAGACCAGGGAGCATTACTCCAGGTCATGTACCAACTGCAAGAAACCACTACCTCCAGAACAAGCAGAATCTGAATAAAGGCTGCTGTGCCACTTCCCTGCTTAGTTACTGAAATAACAGCATAGCTCAAAACAATTGCACCACACCATTTGCAAACTGCCTGGTTATCCTTTTATTATTATTCTCTGTGACTGGCTGACATGCCAGTGCTTCTCTAGCTGCTTTAACCTGCCCATGCAGCACAGAGCTCATAGATGTGCAGGAATGACACTTAATTGATAGTTTCAGCCTCCCCTTTACTAGGTGGGTCCTCCCTGGGAGCCCTGAAGAATGGAGATACTGAATGACAGAGCAGGCTGCCAGCCAGCTGCACAGGTGGTTTGACCTGTGTGCAGGTAGCTGCTTCCCTGGGGCTGCCAGCCTTCCCCTTGGGCTGCTCTTCCCAGCAACCACTGCCATCAGCCTGGACGTGCTTGACAAGTGTTTTTTTCAAAAACTTACATCAGTTCCCTGAGTTTTATGTGATCTCCCTGGATTTGTTTCAGGGCTTTTTTATGGGATAACTGCACAGTGTAGTAGAGACTGATTTTTTGCATGTTACCAAAGGTTCAATACTTGATCTTTACTACCATAAGATTATTTAATCTCTAGCTTCATAATACTTTGCTTAAAGCATTTTAGGTAAATCTTGCACCTTGGGGAAGTTTAATTTACTGATGTTGTGTTGCAGGTGGTACAGCCGAAACCTGAACAGAAGCAAGGCAGAGCAGCTCCTCAGAAATGAGGTGAGTACATCAGCCTTGCAGTATCAACTGTAAAATTCACTTTAAATAGCTGCTTTATTTAAAGCAGAGGCTTATTTTGGCAAGTGCACATCCTGGAACCAAGTGAAAGAATCATGTAGCTTAAAACCAGTAGCACAAAACTGTCAATGTGATTGTGTTTTAGGATAAAGAAGGTGGTTTTGTGGTGAGAGACTCCAGTCAGCCTGGCCTGTATACTGTTTCCCTTTATACAAAATTTGGAGGGTGAGTTTCTATGGCTTCTCTGCACACTTTGTCTCATCTGAATCCATTTGTATCTGTATCCAAATTAATTGGCTGGGGGAAAGCCAGGAGAAGGGTCAATAAAGAAACAAAGGCTGCTGTGATAGAAAAGATGGGTGACTAAAACAAACTTCTCAACTCCCTGGTTAGGTCCCATTTAGTTTAATCCAGCGTAGAACTTCACTCCCGCCCAAAGGAGGAAATTTTGCTCTCCCACCCCATTTGGTCTCTTCTCTCCTACCAGCCTGCATTTGTGTCTGCATGTGTGAGTTGGACTGGGGAGCTCACTGGGCTGAAAATTAACCTTTTCTGGGTTAATCTTCAGCTTGGTTTGAGCATTCAGATGAAGGCAAATTGCCAGTGCTTAGAATGTTTGATATTCAGGCTGTTCCCAAAGCATGTGGTACTGGGCACCTGTGCTGGCTCTTTCAGTTTACTTTTCCTTGTCAGTGTGCTCCTCTTTACAAATTCACAAGAAGTGATGTGATACTATTACTAATGATTATTGTTGTTATTATTTTCCCAGGGAAGGTTCATCAGGAATAAGACACTACCATATAAAAGAAACAGTGACATCACCAAAACAGTACTACCTCGCAGAAAAACATCTCTTTAACTCCATTCCAGAAATAATTGAGTATCACAGCCATAATGCAGCAGGTAGATGGATTGGATCCTTGCTATCACCTGAAAAATAGTTGGAGACATTTTGATGTTTTAATTCAATTCTGGGGAGTTTTGGGGAGCCCTCTTTTTCAGGGATGCCATGAAACACTGCATTTTCACATTATTTCAATATAGACAATAATTTGAAAGGTTTTCTGTATACATATATATATATA
>VWYI01033961.1:120619-130941 GCA_013399455.1 Anthoscopus minutus
CTATATATATATATATATATATATATAGTATAAAATGTTACTGTCTCCAGAGTAACAGAAGAACAGATGTATCAAATCAGGAAAAATTCTCCACTTAGCTCCAGGTAGTGCTTCTGTCAGCTGCCTGTAACCCACAGCAGATGGATAGGAATGGTGCTTTCCCAAACTCTCCAAGCCTTAGCTTTTTACCTGCTGGTCAGTGCCACTTGAAATGATCTAAGCTTCCCATACAGCAAACAGCTGAGGAGAACAATAATGTGTTGTTCAGAAAACTCCTGCTCCACTTCAGATCCATAGGTGATTGCTGATGCTGGTCTCTGCCCACTGTATGATGGAATGGGGAGAGTATAGGAAATGGGTTCAAGGCACAGATACTAATACTTCTTTTTTCCAAGTCTGATCTGTGTGTAAATCTCACTCATGAGTTATAGTTTCCAGATCTTTACATCAAACTCAGATGGCCGAGCATTTCCTGATGACATTCTCTAAAAATATACCCCAAAACCATACTTCCTCTTCTCATATTAGAACTGATTTTTCTACCCATTCTTAATTGGAGTCTGCAGTGAACAAGAGGCTGAGTTGCTGCCTGGTGATGTTTCAGAAATAAACTGTGTGTCTTGAATTATCATTGAACCTCAGGTCTCGTTACCAGGCTGCGCTACCCAGTGACCCCAAAGAAGACGACAGCACCGACAACGGCAGGATTCAGCTATGGTGATTGCCTTTTATGTTCATCTACACATATTCTAATGATTTTATGTGTGCTAAGAAGCTACAATACTTTCTAGAAGTTTTGAAAAGGTCTGATTCTGTGCTGTGACTGGCTATATGAACTCACGCTGGTCCAAGCTGTACTTTCAAGACCCTTGCACAGAGTATCAGCATGCAGAGGCACCATGGCTGGTGGTGTGCCAGGGTGGGGTGTGTGGTGCCAGGGACAGAAGTGAGGAGAGGCAGAATGTGCCACTGGTGCTCCAGGGGACTTTGGTATTTTCCTCCATGCTTTCTGCCATGAATATCTTGAGCTGTGCCTTATTAGAGAGCTGTGCCTTAGGCTCCTTCATTAGTATCCAGACTTCTGACTCAAACTTGGCCCTTTGATCTTTGTTGAGGGGTTACTTTATCAAAATATAAATTTGGAATAGCCATTTTTCAAGCATGGCATACCAGATGATATGAGCAACTTTTATGCATTGGCACAACTTTTATGCATTGGCGCAACTTTCCGTGGTGGCATTTTGTTGAAATCAAATCTGATAGTATCAGTATGTAATTACTAGCCTCAGGAAAGTTTGAATTTTGACTTCTGTGTTAGTCAAGAGTTGCTTACAGGTCACATCTACCAGGAAGTTTGTTCTGTGATGTATAGAAATGCTCAGTTTTCAAGTTGATTCTGAGACATTTTCTACCTGGATTCCTTAATTTACTACTAGTCCTGTTTCCCTTTCCTCTTCCTTACCCTCTACCAGCTCAGAAGGTTCCTTAACTGTTTGTTAACTTGTTTTGTTTTGTAGAGAAATGGGAGATCAATCCCTCAGAACTGACATTCATGAGAGAGCTGGGGAGCGGTCTGTTCGGCGTGGTGCGCCTTGGGAAGTGGAGGGCACAGTACAAAGTGGCCATCAAGGCAATTCGGGAAGGTGCCATGTATGAAGAGGACTTCATTGAAGAAGCTAAAGTAATGATGTGAGTTGTGTGCTTGGCACTTTGATTGCCAGTCCTAAGCCTCTGATGCTGTATGGTGATTATAAATAAACGCTGGGAGAAGGTGGTGTTTCTGCAGTTTTGTGTGCTGGAGGACTAGCACTTGTGTGGAGGAAGTAATAACAACATGATCTCAATCTTTTCAGGAAGCTAACACATCCTAAACTAGTTCAGCTGTATGGTGTGTGCACACAACAGAGGCCCATTTACATCGTGACAGAGTTCATGGAGCATGGCTGCCTTCTCAATTACCTGAGACAGAAACGGGGAGTTTTGAGTAAAGACACTCTGCTTACTATGTGCCAAGATGTGTGTGAGGGAATGGAGTACCTGGAGAGAAACAGCTTTATCCACAGAGACCTGGTAACATCTTGTTAGGCAATTCACTCCTCTCTGAAATTTTTGTTTTTGAATGTACCTATTCCTTTTTTTAAATGGCATGTTTGTTTACAGCTGCTTCTGTTCTTGCAGAAAATTGAGTGGATAAAGTTGGCTCTTTATAGCCTAATCCAGTCTCTAAAACTGATCTGTAACAGAAAATCAAGAGAAATTTTTCTTTCTCAAGAAAATGGAATAAAATTTCTCTGAATTTTTTTATAAAGACTAATAGTTTGTGCTGATATAATAGCCTATCTCCTTTCTATATTGGTGCCATTTTACCACACATTAATCCCTTGAGATGATAATCTTTTTCTGGTGGTCTTTGCACAATAGTGTAGTTGTGAAAATGGTGCTATCAAGAGGAGATGCATGTGTACTTTTTACAATGAGAGAATACATCACTGAACCTAGTAAATGAGTTAACTTGCTAAGCAATGAATACAAAGACCTGATAAGATTGCTGTAATTTATCTGCAAGAGACTCCAAGGTTTTCATCTGGCTCTAACCATTCCCCTTGCAGGCTGCCAGGAACTGCTTGGTGAGCGACTCAGGAGTGGTCAAAGTCTCAGATTTTGGAATGACGAGGTATGTGTGAGTGTGCAAAGGTATTTATGGAGATTTGGAAAAATTCACCTAACCCTTGTAAATAGACCCAAACCAACACAGACCAAGCAAAATTGCATTCAAAAATGATCTTTTTTGACTTCTCTAGGAAACAGCCTTTGACAGGATTTGTTTTGCCTTTTTCTTTTCTAGTGCTTTTAATGCTTGCCTGTTCTGTGTTGATTTCCACACTCATTTAAAAAAAGACAGAGCATATGTTTCAGAGAGCAGAGAGCTGCCTCTCTGTGTTTGTTAATCTGTATTTTGGTAAATAGATGTCAGAAGGAGGCTGTTCGGTTAGTTTGAGATTCTCTTGGGGTAGATGGTTCAGAGTTGTGCTTGCTGAAGGGCTGGGAGATGCTGAGATCTGGAGGGAGGTTAATTTCCTGCCCTTGTTAGCACCTGTGTGGGTGATGTGTTGGTGAGGCAGTGGTGGGAACAGCTCTTCCAAGAAAGGTGTCAAAGCACCGCGGTTTGACTTTTGCCACGTCTCTGTGGTGCTAAGCTTCTGTGTCCCCTGACAACAGAACTCAAACTGGCTGGTGAAAAACAGAACAGGAAATTTCTGGTTTTCCCTCATTTTCTCTCATAATAGAGATGTTTCACTTGCAGGTGGCCTAGACCTGTGATGTATAGCTAATAAATCACAAGAAAGGACTCTGGGGTAATATGAAAAATGAACAGAGTTTTGGCTGAAGTCATAGTACTGCCCTAGAAAAGCTATTTTTATCATGTGATGCTAATGCCCATGGCCATTAGGTGGCAATATGAGCTTGTAATATTCCAATCCAAATCTAAATTAAAATTTGCAGGTTTGGAAGATGACAGAAGGATATAATGTCTGTCTTTTTTTGTGTGTGTGTTTTGGGGTTTTTTTTGTTTGGTTTTTTTTTAGGTATGTCCTTGATGACCAATACACAAGTTCTTCAGGGGCTAAGTTTCCTGTGAAATGGTGTCCCCCGGAAGTCTTTAATTACAGCCGATTCAGCAGCAAGTCAGATGTCTGGTCGTTTGGTAAGATATTCATCATGGAAAGAGTGTATTTTTTATATTTTATCAATAGCAGTTAAGCTCCAGTTTTTGGGAAGATTCAGACATCTGAAAAGAAGCTCAGATAAACCATTTGTCATGGTTTTATTAGTGGTAAAGTTCCACATTTAGTTCTGTTATTCATTAAAACCCATGCTACTAGAATAAGATGTTTTCATGACATATACAAAAAGTGTCTACAATGTGGATCTCAAACTATTTACCTATCAGAAAGCCTGAGTCCACAGCTCAAAATAAACACATATGTTTAAGAAGTTAATGAGTTTCTTTCTTTTCTTTTTTTCTTTTACTTCCAGGTGTTTTAATGTGGGAAGTATATACAGAAGGAAAGATGCCCTTTGAAAAAAGCTCTAACTATGAAGTGGTAACAATGGTTAGCCAAGGACATCGCTTGTATCGGCCCAAACTGGCCTGTAAGCAGATGTATGAAATGATGATGATGTGCTGGCAGGAGGTATATATTTATATAGTTTTTAATTTTTTTATCTATGAATTGAAATAGAGGTTGGCCTAGAAGCAGCAGTTATTTTATCTAGAGCAGCATTCTGGTGGCATCTGGGTCTCTCAGCTATTCATATGCATATTCTTTAGACAATGATCTCCTTCTGCTTTGGAGCAAAACTAGAGCTGTGATAAGATAAAACATTGAAGAAATTACTATTAAATAAATGAACAGTCAGATTAAGTATGTGAAGGCATTTAGTAACATAATTAAATCATTTTTCATTTCAGAGGTGAGAAAATAAAGTTGATGTAAAAGAGGCGGCAGAGAATGATGCCCACAATTTTTAGAAGCGTGAACAACTTGCATAAAGAAAGATTGGAGCAGTTCATTGGGGAAGGGTGGGAATGGGGAAGAGAAATAAAAAAGGTGTAAAAATATGAAAAATAATTAATTATATGCATGTATTCCAGCAATACCTATTTATGCCATTTTCAAAGCATAAAGAAAAGGTATTGCTTACAGAAATTAAGTGACAAATCCGGACAAGGAAATATTTTTACATTTTATGCATAATGAAATGCTAAATTCTTCACCAAAGAACGATAATATGATCAGTAATTTATCAAAATCAACACAACTTTGTTGATTTCTGATCACAGCTGAGTGTGCTTTTTAATTTTAGAAACCAGAGGAACGCCCGACTTTTGAAGAGTTGCTTCATGCAATCATTGACATTGCAGAGGGTGAGGATGCTTTTTGAAAAAAGGCAACACCAGCACAGCAGAGGAAATAAGGCACTTCACAGAGACACACGTGGCTTCACAGTTTGTTTTTATGAGCTTGATCCTGTAAGCAGTTGGGTGCTGCTAAACAGCATGGGGAACCTGTAATATCTGATGCACTCCAGAACAAGGAGAGTTTTACATGATGATGGGAAATGAACACAGTATCTTCAGCAATATTAGCAATCTCTGTATTTTCTCTGATAAGTCAGCATTGCATAGTTGTAAAATTGAGCTCTTTATGGAGGGAGAAAATGTGGCCAGAGGCCAGGAACTTCATTTGCATTTAGTAGATTGGGTTCATATACATACAGTCCACGTTTTTGGATTTCTCCTTGCATGAGCAGCAGCATTAGTAGTGATTTGCATGCTTAAAAAGTGTATCAAGTGTATGCAAGTGTAAAAAGTGTATACCTTGAAGGCTATAAATGGCTTTTTACTGACACTGAAATGTTTCCAGAGATTCTGCAGAAACATTATTTTTCTTAGCTGATGGGCATTTATCAAGAAGATGAAATGCATCTCTTTTATTTGCACATAGTAATTATTTACCAGCACAGCCCTCAGTTTAGCTTTAAAAGCTCTGCTTCATGAGCTGTGATATACCTGGAGTCATTGTAAGCTTGGTTTACCAGAGACCTCCCATGCTTAGTCTACATGTTACTAATGAAAAATAAGTCCAAGATTCAGCACAACTGGTTGTCAGTGAACCATAGTACCATGTTTTGGATTAATTATAAAATAATTTATATGCTGTACGTACTGTAAATATATACATTGAATGCATTTATTTATATGAAATGGAGGGGTTTTGTCTTGAAATGTTCGAGCACAAATTTGTCCTTCCTTCACTTAAACACACAATTCTGTACAGGGGGTTGTACATGAAAGAAATTCTTGAGTGTGTTTGAAGAGGATTTGTGTTTTTGTCTGCTGTCTGTACATACAGTGACCTCACCTTTCTGTTCACAAGAGAAGATATCATACTGCATGTGTGTGTAAATAAACTGAATGTTAACTATTGTTTGGAACCAACTAATTTGTAGCCTCTTATTTACTGTCAATGCATCATAAGTCAAACTAATATTTCACATGAATATGTCATTATGATAGCACATATATATATGTATATATGGATATATACATATATAGATAATACACTCTGTCTCTCTATTTTTATATCTATATATCTATATATATATATTGTAGAATGAATACATATTTAAATTTATTTGGCCATGATGAAATGTTCAGCATTACTCTCCTTGGAAGTTACACGCCCTGCACCTCTGCTGGAGGCTAATGTCTCCACAGTCTTCCTGAAGCCTACTTCAGTTAACCTAAATTTGTGGCAGTGCATTTGAGGAGAATTTGTACTCCTATTTCAGTGTAGTCACCTTCTAAGTAGCTCTATTAAATGTTTTCATTTTCTGTTGTTGCTTGTGCTGTTGTGTAATAGCAAATAGATTGCACCAAAATTTTTTCTTTGCAAGTAATCAAAGTATGGTGAAGTCTATTTCCAATGAAATTATTAAGAGTAGCCATAGCTAGCTTAATACATTCCATCATTCTTGTATTTGAGTGTTTCAGTAATCAATTTTAGAGATGTTTACATCTCCACACTGCTTTACTTAATGTTTGCCTTTATTTTCAAAAGGAGGAAGCCTCCTCCTTGAGAAGACATGTTCTCATTTTCTCATGCTATTCTTTTGAAGAGCTACAGGCTGCCAGAAAAGGATCAAATGCCTATTTCCTTAATGGAAAAGTCTCAGAAGATTATTCCAACCATGCAAACCAACCTGTCAAATTCTTGAGTCCAAAACCACTCTCTAGTTAATACCAACAGCAGGTATTGTTGAAAGGGAAAATATAGGGGTTTCTACTCTACCCAGTAGAAAAAGTAGTGGAAAAAACAATGTGGAACATTTAAGGTAAGCCAAGCACATCTTTCCTTCCCCAACTGCTCCTTTGAACCCCACTTTCTCTTAAGATCTTCCAAAGTATGGTGTTGCTAACTCTTCCAACAATATGTCATGTTGCAGGTAACATCGTCAGTTCCCTTAAAACCCAAATGAAGCTTAGGAAAATCAAAAGATAAATTGCTTGCAATGAACCTGAAGCTTATTTCTTTGCAATAATTAAATATTTATCATTAATTTGTATAATAAAACACACCCTAACTGTGTGAACTTTTGGCAGCAGTTTTCTCAGTGAGGTGGCTGCTTTGAATCTGACCCTTTCACTTGCCTCTTCCCAGTACAGGAAGATGATTTGTGCCTACTTGGTATTGAGCTTTATACTTAGGATGTCAGGAACTCTGAGGCACTCGGTTTCTAGATGAATTTATTTTAATTTTAGAAAGGATCAGAACACCTATGGAGGCAGCTGTGTTGCTGCCTCTTGATGTCTTCAAAGGCAGGTTGAAAGGCTGTACCATCCTTTCTTATGGATGAGCTCACTCACACTTAAGTAACTTCAGCCCTTCCTCCCATTTTTATTCTAACTGAACTTTTTGAAATGTTGGGGTCAAAAATCCATCTGAACAAAAGCAAATGCTGTGATTTACATCTGCTGTAGCTTTTTTACTTTTTTAAAAAAATAAATACTTAGACCTACTGGTAACAGTTTAATAACTTTTTTTTCTATAAAATGTTTGATAGTAGAAAGCAGACCAATTTTTTTACTTCTGCTCTGTTTGGGGCTTTTTAAAAAAAATGAAAGGTAAGTAGGCGTGGTCAAGCAATATCTGTGGTTTACCATGCTTCATATCAGAGCAAAGAGCTCAGTTTGGGCTATTATACTGGCACAGCTGATGAACGGAGGTTTGCACTTTTATTTTAATATAAATGGATAACCAGACATGATTCTTTCTACCTGTAAGTAAGCTTGGGTGCATATTTTGATCTTGTGGTTTTGTTTTGAGCAACAGCAGCATACTTAGCAAATGAAGTATTTAAATATTGCCTCAAAAATATAAGTCTACTTTCTCTTGCGCTGCTAAGGGGATCTCTGTGAAGACTGCTTAACTTTTAAAATTACGGCACAAATATTAGTCCATTGCATGGCAGATTTATCAAAGCAACTAATTTTACATATAGATAGGGAGATATTTCTACATACTGTTCTTAAACTTGTGAACTGCATTGACATGGATAGAAAGCTTGGTGGAACTAAACCTGTCTTTTCTCCAGAGTAAACTCACAGGAAAGACAGGAAGCCTCAGCTTGCACAAACCAAAAGCTGAAAGCTTGTCTTTGAAAGTGCTTTTAGAAGCAAACTATACTGAGTCTTTCTACCAGGTTATTGATTTTTGTGGTAATGTTGAAAACTGACAGACCAGACCAGGAGGCACACTGTGTGTTACGGCAGTGATCTGGGTTTGATGGGTGAAGCTGAGTTTGTAGTGTTGAACACTTGAAGTTAACCTTCTGCTCCATTAAAAGAGCAAGAGCTTCTTGCAAGAAATTGTGGAAGCGTGCAAACCTCAGACATGGACTGGAGTGCTTTCAGTGTTAGTAGTGGCTTGAGAAACAAGGATTCAGAAAAAGAAGGTCAAACCAAGAAAACGGTGAAATAATAAAATTATAAAATGCAAATGATAAGAATTAATTTCTAACTTGTTGCTTTTGTCTTTGGTGTTACTTTCCTAAAGCTGCCATTTACAGTGAGTAACAACTGAAGATAGGAGGAAGGTTGCACATATATGTGTGAATTGACCACATATACAGACAACGTTATCAACCCAAGGCATACTCTGGGTGTTGTGGGACTGTATCAGGCCATGATGTGTTTTCACTCTACCTTCTCTGTTCTGATGAGACTCCCTTTAAGCTGCTTAGGCAAATGGCTGTTCCTGACTGCTGGCCCATCTTTTTCTTCTTCCTCTTGCATCCCATTTACTCTCTTGTGCACAGATAAATTTATTTCCAGGACTCCAAAGTTGGTTATCAAAATGTCAGCTGCACATTTTTAGGCTGAGTATTTGTCAGATTAGCTTCAACACCAGTTTCCTGGTGTTTTTACTTTAGCCACATGCTTCTCGTGCCATGGTTATTTCTTATTTTGAAACTGAGCATCCTGATAGGTCTGATGTATGGCACTGTACTTCAATAGGGTGTCAAGGCTCTGTGCAAGTGTTGGGATTCTTATTTGCTTGCCTGTCACCAGGGAGATAATGTGGCACTGCTTTATGAACAAGTGTCTTCCTCCTAAATTACTCATGTCCAGAAAGAAAAAGACACTAGCAGTGAAATGCGCTATATTTGTTTGTTCCTGTGTTAAACAACTTTGTGTAAGGTGGCAAGCTCTCATCAAAAATTGCAGAAATGAAAAATTCTCTACACAATTCAAGAAGGAATATGGGCAAGGTCTAGATTCAACACTCCAAATACTCTTGTTTAATTTAAGCCTAGATTTTAAACTACTGAATTTAGTTGTCCTGTGTTGACGTCCTGTGAGGATCAAAGCAACATGTTTGGGTAGCTTGTGTTTTGATAGAACTTAAGGGAATGTGAGCTGAAAGATTTAATGGGGCTGTGGGTGCTGGAGAAAACTTCTTTGCTATGGATTTAAAAGAAGCAAGATTTGATCACTTTTTTTTTTAAATTTTTGGGAAGCTTTTTGGTTAGGTGGGAAACAGAGAAGTGGGATCTAAAATTAATGATAGCTCCATAAGTACTTTAAGAGAGTTCAGAATTAATTTATTGTTAAAAATGATGGAATATTTCTTCCTCTTAGCCTGTATTTCTTTCCTGTGTCCTGTCCAAGCAGTCTGTTATTCATAACATGGCAAATGTAACTGGTCTCTCTGTTCTCTTCCAAATACGGACTCCAAAATGTGATTTCCTTGCACAGTGATACAATCAGTGACTAATCTTTAATTTATGAACTCTTCAGTGTGGTTACTTGAGTTTGGGACCAGAGGGTCAAGGCCAACTAATATTCTAACACTCCTTGATAAATCCAGTGTTTTGCTTAGGCAAATATCCTTGGTGAAAAATCGAAGGAAATCAGAAAGAATCGTTTCACTGATTTCAGTGATCTAGCAGAAGGGATAATCAAGAAGAAGTATTTTAGATGAGTAAATTAGAAGAACCTACTTTCAATTTGTATTTTAAATGACATTTAAAATTTTGTATTTGTATTTTAAATGACAGATTTAAAAAAAAATTAAAATACAGGTGTTTAAGTATATTTCTTAATTTTTCTGATTGCTGCTGCGAAAAAATAAAAGGAAGGAAGAGCACAAGACATGAGAGGGTACATGTGGGGGTGAGAAGAGTCAGGCAGGAAATGCCATCTTCCTGCTGTGTGACAGTGCACATAGCCATGCAGCCCTCAGTGTCTGCATCTT
>VWYI01033962.1:0-53278 GCA_013399455.1 Anthoscopus minutus
GAGAGACTTTCTGAATTTATCATCTTTTCAAAGAAGTAAAAAAATGTTGTTATCTAATATTGTTCATTTTATATGCTAAAAAGTGTCTTGCCTGTTCAATAAACAAGTTCTTTCCACTTCTCTCCAAAGAATCCTTCTCAAACCAATTAAAAAAAATGTCATGTAAGTTTACTGTCTAAAAAAGCCACCCTTTAAAAGTTTTCTCCCAAATTTGCCCTAAACCAAAACAGAAGGTGAGACTTTTAAAATGTCAAAAAAATAGGAAAATATTCAGTGATGAAGAAGGGTAATATCTACCTCCATAGCATTGACAAGTACTTGAAAAGTGGATAGAGTTAGGCATTCAAAAACGTGGTGAACAACCAGGGTCACTGACGCAAGGTTTTGTAATTCAATTTGCTGTATAACTGAAATTTAGAGAAGACAGAATATCACAGTTAAACCATGCTCACACAGAATGCAATATAAAATGCTCTCCAGTCCTTTATCACAATGCTAAGACCTTTTTTACTTGTGACACTGTAAAGCACTGGAGAGAAGAAGCAGGAGAGATCAAAAGCAACATTGCAAAACGAATAAGAAAATGTCTAATAAGTATCTAAAAACTGTCTCTAGAGTATTTTGTGGTCTGATTAGTGCACTTCTTAATTAGAAATGTAAGGAAATCACGAAATAATTTGTTGCAATTAAGACAGAACTTCATCACAATACTATGACATACTGTTGAATAATTGAGTTATTTCATTTAGTAGATAAAAGCAAAACAAAATCCAATTAGTAGGAATTAGAGAATTCTGACTTGATATAAGTTTCAAATTTTTAACACTGTGTTGTTAATCATGAATAGGTAAAATAAAAATTCTATTCCCACCCCCTAAACAAGCCGAAAACCTTAGTGTAATCCACATTTAATCTTATTGCTCAAATTACCAACCAAACTATACAACAGAGTTAATATAACAGCTCAGTAAGAAGACCTGTATGATTCTTCTGACCTTAAAATGCCGGAGGTAACAACTCCAGTGCACAGCGACCTAATCACTTTTAATCACTGGTGCCTAATTTGTTTTCTCTGATTTTACCACTGTCCCTATTAAACTTCCAACCCCTTTCATATAATGATTACAAATGTGAATCTCTCAATCTGTAATTGTATCTTTAACAGGTCTGCCAGATATTATGATAATTCAGTGGATAAAATTAGGTAAACTTTGGAATTATCCATTTGGTATATATGCCATCAACATTTTCTTAGCAACAACAAAAAATATATGAAATATTGAGAATTTTATAGAACAGAGGACGTGCAACATCTTTGGAGAGCAAAAAACCATGATAATATCTATTTTTAGAGAACATAAAGAGAAAGCATTCACCTCTGTTTCACATGTTAAGGAAATATCCATTTAAACTTAATTTCTCCCTTCCTTTTATCTGAATATGGTCATATTTAAGCCCTAAGGAAGATGCACTGCACATAACCCAAGTTCTTTTCATATCTATGGCAATCATGGGGAAGGGTGATTCTAGGATGAAGACATATAAATAATGCATCACTACCATCTTCAAGTTTCCAAAAACAGTGATATATTTTTAACTTTCTAAATTACTGTGTATTAAGGTAACAAATTTAGAATTTTTTAACATCTTAAGAGTAACTACTGAAATAAAATGCCATTTCAGTCAAAATATACAATTAACTAGCCCATTGCCTGTCTGACTGATAAGGCTGATTCATCTAAATCAATCAAAGTTGTAACTACTTGTTCATGCACCTCAGCTGAGGTTGGCCTGATTGAGCTCTAAGTTGACAAAACAGAACTAGCTCTGACCCAAATGTCCAATAGCCTTCTGAGCATTCTGGGGTGTCTAGGTTAACATTTCTTTCTGAGAATTCCCTTTCAGGTGTCTATAAACTTGGTGAAAATAACTCACCTGACAACTGCAATATGCTCTTAAACACACATCTGTCATGACTACAATACTGTAGTAAAATACTACAGTATTTTCTAATTATTTTCTTGGTATCTCTTTGTTCATCTTCTTCTTGCTCTTTTCTCAAACCCCTATCTTTACAGAGTGCCCAAGATAAAAATGTTACTTTTTTATCCATGTGAAGTTTACAGTGACCATATTGATGATACTACCTTCTCTAAACCAAGCATTCCTCAAAGCAGTTCCTTAATTGTTGATGTTTCAGGACAGACTATTATATGTAATTGTCATTCAAGTGAAAAAAATGTTTGCTAGGAATTTCATTCTTTTTGAATTGTGTCTTAAAGATAATGTATATACAACTTCATCTCTTATAAATAGAAAAAGAGCTACCTAAACAAAATATTAACCAGATCCCATTCAAAAGGTAGATATTTTGGTGGTATTTTTAAAAGAAGAAAAGTAAAATTTAAGCCATGTAACTCAGATTTATCTTTATGAAGATACACACAATGTCTTTCAAAACTGTTGTCTTGATGACTGTTTCTCAGCTAGAAAATCTAAGAACTTAGAAGACTGGACTTCCACAGGAAGTGAAAAACCTGTCAAAACAAAATAAAACAACAACAAAAAAAAACCCCAACCAACAAACCAACCCACCAAAACCAAAACCAAAAGCAGGGACCTGCTGGAAGATGCTAGTGGTTTTATAGAGATCCAATGTATGGTGCACTATAAAAATATCTGGACATGTTCTTCAGACTGGCAGATATATGTCAGCCTCATGGTGCAATCCCTGCTCACTACTGGACTATGGAGGGAATTTTATTTCATGCCAAGTCAAAGGGAAATGGACAGTGAACATGAGAGCTCAAGCAGTTCAAGATGAAAAGAAGAGATGACAAGGATAAAAGGGGAAAGAAATGAAATAATTTGGAGCAGAGGAATAAAACAGGATAGTGGTTAAAATCAGAATGGAGACACACTGAGTCTTTGTTGTGAATAGTGAGGGAAGAGACTGGTTACCAGAGGGCAGAATAGACAGCACTGGATGGCAAAATATCTTTTACAGACTGTTCAGGAGAAAAGCACTATTAGAAGAGTAGAAGAGTGACACAATGGATTTCCACTGAGTGTAGACAGAGTCGCATAATAGCCCATATGAAGCATGACTAAAGAACAGTAGGGATGGAGATAGCCATCAAACCTCAAAAGATTATATTCATGGACAAAATGGCTTTAAGTTTCAGATTAACAGCAGAGTGCTGTGTAAGACTGTCAAAATTGACATCTTGAAGAAAGTTAGAACAAGTAAAACAATTTTACAAAGACCACAATCTTTGGCAAACTTCAAATTCAGGTGGCCTACTAAAATGTATCAACAAACTGTACTTTGACATTTAAGAGTTCAATTAAAGTGTTGTGTGCACACAAAACAAATTCCTTATTAAGTAGTTTCTTCCAAAAGAATAAATCACAGCTTTCTCAGAACTTTTAATTTTTTTCTTCTTTTTTCTGATTCATCCTGACAAGAACTGAATCTTACTTTGTAGTTGGGAAATTCTTAATGAGGAAATATACATTAAATAAAATAGGAAGTGATTTTATAATACCTTATTGATGAGCATGACTTCTTTTTCATCGTGTCTCTTCTACATGGGTTCTAAATATGAAAAAAAACTACTCTTTAGCCATATATTTTTGTAGTTTTAAAAAAAAAAGAATCCTTCTGGCCACTGCACTCTACAAGTGTTAATTAATGGCCTTTACAGAACTAATTTGCAACTATTTAAATATTCATACTATGATAAAAATAAAGCAACATGCATTAGTGTTTATTTCTTAACTTGTTGCACCCAAATGTGGGTTAATGTCTTTCACGCCAGAAGAAAAGTGGCACTAGAATCTTGATCTCCTGAATAAGTGCATTGTCTTAAGTGCATTGAATAAGTGCACATTGTCTTTGCAGTAACAAGGTTCGTGGGCTCATAGAATTGTGAATCTCTTGCTTCTCATTCCAGGAAGAGGCTACTTTTAATTTCAGAGTGAGACATGCACTGTGATAGCAGAGTCTGATTAACCACAGTTAGCCACAATATCCTTTTCCTTGGTGTTTCTATTTGACTAGGAATGTTCAATTAAGCAGTGCTCAATTTACTGTCTGGCTTTTATGGATCCATTCTCAGTGTACACTCTATGAAAGCACCTACTTCTAAATTAATAGATAGGGATGCATATTTTAAACACAACTTAAAAATACTTCCAGAAATGTTTTTGGCCTTTATCAATAGTGCTCTTCCAGCTAAATGACTACAAGGCTCCTACCCTCAGGTTCAGGAATTATCCAAAGCCCACTCTATTTCATAGCAAACACCACCATATCTATCTAGGGATTTTGGATTCCGAGATGCTACATGCCTGAGCACCATGTACTTTGTCTTTTTTCCAGTGTTGTACCTCAGTGACTTTCAACATGTTGTGAATATTTTTCAGGCCAAATACATGTCCTTGGAAGAATTCTGATGTAGACTCCAGAAACAGTAGAGAGAAAAAAAAATAAAATAAAAAAGCAAACTTCACTCTGATATCCTCTCAATTTCTATATACACTTGAAATTTTATAGTCATCAAATTCACCTGACAATACAGTCCTCTAAGATGTCTATAATCAATGACAGATAATAAACACTTTCCTCCAGCTCAAAAAGAGTAAATTGAAGAGGTGAATGTTGAAATAAGCAAAATTTCAGGCAAAGAAACAGATATTTCTTTTTATGAGACAATTTGGAAAAAATTAATAATATATGTATATTTCAGTTTCATCAGAATCAATTTGACTTATGCATAGGTTAAAATTAGATTTGAAAGGATGCATCTATAGATGGATTCAGATTGTGTGAGTTCAAGCATTATCATTACAGGTGACGTTAAATGGATGCATCTTATCTATGAAATACCCAAAAAACAACAAGTATTGTGTGTTTTTAGCAAAAGCGTTGCATATTTTGTTCCAGAAAAATAAACCAATGAGATATATCCTTGGGAGGCAAAATAAAGCAAAAAAGCAGCTTAGCTATTTAGTAATAAAACTAAACTGAATTTTCAACATCAGTATATATTTGTATGCAGTTATATATTATTTCTGAAATTAACTCACTAGCTAACACTTCATGATATTCACATAATTTTTTTAAATAAAGTACAGTCAGTTTTTTTCCTTCTCTGTATTTTCTTGATTACACTCTTTTCAATAATTTGTTTTTTCTCTTTCAACATTCATTACAAATATTTTAAAAATATTTCCTAAGTACATAAGTTGTGCAGTTTTGAAAATATGACCTTGTTTATCCTAACAGCTTAGAAATCAAAAGATAAAAGACAAACACAAACAAAAACCCAAGAATTAACCAAACCCCTACACTTTAAAAAGAATTAAAAATTTGTTATATTTTATTATCTTCAAATCTCAAGATTTTACTAGGAAGAACTGATTAATTAATTTTAACCCTTCAGAACAACAATTTCAATATTTGTCTTAAAATTACTGTTATTACTGTAAAATTAGTTTGACACACCAAATTAACACAAGAGATTTAAAAAGTTTTTGCTATGACTGAGAAAAAAAATAACACCAAATACAGATAAAAATTACACATTTATGGAACACTGGTATTTTAACTGCAAAATTGCATAATTGAGTAGTTGATTCTACCCTTTTACTAATACTTGACGAAGCGAGATTAGAAATAAATTCTCATTTCTATTCCAGCATCTTGTTGTCCCATAGGATCATAAGCCTTTCCTTAAGGTCAAATAATGATACTGTTTCTTTTGTAATATGTTCAATCCCTCCTGGATTGTTCTAGTGACTCTGGGAGGGGAGTTTGGTCCTAAAGTTTTATTAAAATCCTAATTCATTTTAGGTCAAACTACACATAACTTTCATTCATTTAATACAAAAAAATGTAACTTCTACATTTGGAGCTCTTGTGTGCGAATTATGGGATGCCAAGTTAATTTGTGTTGGTTTGCTTATGTTCATATTAATAGTAGCATTGCCTACATGCTGCATTATTTTACCGGAGTGGAGATAAGCACCAGATTTTTTTTGCTACTCGTGTCAAGCTGAGAAAAACAACAAAAAATAAAACAAAACAAACACCATCATCAAAAAAAAAAGGAAAGGACAAAAAGAGTTTTGTTGGTGTTAATATATGTGTGCTCTCAGAAGTAGAAGAGAATATGATGATGCTGACATTGTACACCAGTGGTGTATAGAATAGAATAGAGCTATGACTACCTGAAGGCTGTGAGAGACACCTGGAAGCTCTGGATAAACACAGGAAATGTATCACAGCTTCAGTCATGAACTGCTGTAATTTCCACTTCCAAATACCTACACTGTAATCTTCTCTCATCAGGTTGAAATTGAAGATGAAAAATCATTGAGGATGTATCTGATCACCGGCAAATCCAGAGCTTTATTTCTGAAACGTTGTTATCCTTAAAAACTGCTGTTATTAATATTTTCTGTATACAAAAAAAGGTAGAAAATATTTTCAAAAGAATTAAAATACAGAGAAATTGAACAGTGTTTTTGGAAAACCTTTGTGAATGTAGTTAAGATAAATAGTGCTCAAGAGTTAAACCTAAAATTCCATACCATAATATGTCAAATACCTGGGGCAAATAAAATCAGCCTGTGTTGCTAATATGAAACTTTTCTCTGATATGATCTCTTTGAAAGATTATAACAGATTTAACTACTGTATTTTGCCTTGAGGTAGATGATATATAGCTGTAAAGGTAGGACACCACAGTATTTAATTTCTATGTGATTCTCATAGAGAGGAACAAATATGCCCTCTGTGCTTTTTTCATTATTCTCTCTTTCGTTTCATAGAATTGTGCCATAATGTAGTAATTCATATCAGCCTAATTATATTTTTTAAATTGGCATTTTACATATGTATTTCCAAAGCTTTGGCAGTTCAATGGAACCCATTAACTAGCTTCAGAATTTGTGCATAATTCACATAATTGTTCTCCAGTATACTCTACCATTAAAAAAAAGTTCTTTGAAGAGGTGACTACGAAGATGCTGGAAGATAGAAAAGCTGAACTTAAGCTCTCAAAGTATATAAAAACTAAGTATAAGCAGAAGAAAGTTGACTTTATCTTGTAAGAAACCCATACAATTTTTCAAAAATGTCTCATTTTACCCTTCAGATGGCATGACACCAAAGATGAATTTCGCATGAAAAGGAATAGTATCTGCTTTTATTTTTTTCATCTGATGAACACCCTGATAAGCATTTTCTCCTACTGTCTGTGTAATTTCACCTGAATTCACCAAGCCTGAATGCAGTTGCATGCCAAGTGCATAGAATTACATCAGAGGAGAATCTTTGGAAAGGACAGCCTCAGTTGTTCAACCTATCAAGGCTATCTCTACACTACTAAATTAAATAGTACTAGAAAACACCCACTGTTTAATTTACATATGCTATCTTGTCCTAAATTTTGCTTCAAAAATCAGGGTTCACTTATATGGTGAAATAACAGTCACATTTGAATTTCTTAGATATACTTGAGTCGTCAAACTTGTTATCAGAAACATTATAAACAACCTGCATTGACTTTCATTTTGCTCAGACATGGTGAAAACTTCTGAATATATAACAGCATGCATACTCAAACTGTTGGCAGGACTGCTCTAACTGTCTAACTCATCTAACCCTGTTGATGCAGTCAGGGAGAGATCTTCACCCTAAAACTGAAAGAGACTCATGTCTGATCCTAGCAAAATTTAGTACTTTCAGGAGCTTCATCACATAACAACCAAAATAGTAAATGTAGAAATTATACATAAGCACCAAAAATGGCATGCACAATGGAAAAACAATGCATATGTGGATAAAAGAAATGCTTAGATGATAAGTTAGTTGAGCTAAGAAAATATTTAATTTGTAAATGTGATTTACCATTTAGAATGGTTCCTTAACAGATAGTTAAGGGAGAAACCTATGGATAGTCAAAATAGACTTCAGGGCCTTATGACAACTGATTAAGGGATCGAGAGCACAAGTTGTGTTTTTCTCTGTCCTTTCACTTGCAGAGAGTGGGAAGGAAAGAAACAAGAAGTCACATCCTATCTGACTATGTGACTGTTATCACTGGCAGAATTTTGGGACTTTTGATCGTCTCAGTTTACATGACACTAGGTCTGCAGTTAATACAGAGGGTACACGGTTCTCAAGAGGGGAAAATGATTTTTTGCTCAAGAGTTAACAGAGATCATTGACAGAGCTTTAAACTAGAGTGCAATAAGGAAAGGGAAAAGGTTGTTCTAGCAGCTACTGAAAAACACTTGAGAGACACAAGCCACAAGCCAAGTTGGTCACAGCCAGCATGGGTATATGAGGGGTATCTCCTGCTTAACTACGTAATGTTCTATAATGACAAGCATACTCACCTAATTGGCCAAACAAAGCCAGTAGAGGTGGCATTTTCTGACTTTTGACATTGTCTCTCACAGTAACCTTCTAGTCAAAATGGCCAGCACAGGGCTAGACAAGCCATAAAATTTTGGATGAACACTGGCTGGCAGGATAGGCAGAAAGTGTTGCAGTTAATGAAGTTACATCAGTCTTGTGAACAGTCCCTAATGGGGTTCCTTAAGGCTCAATTTTAGGTCCAGTGCTCATCAGTGTCATAAATGATTTTCACACAGGACTTGAATGTACATTGTTTGCCAGTAATACCAAACTAGAAGGAGCTATGGGAATTCTCAAGGGAAAGAGTCCTTACAGAGAGATCTGGATAAACTAGAGAGCTGAACAATCACCAACCATATGAAATTCAGTGACAGCAAATGCCAGATTCTCTGCCTGAGGTGGGATTATCCTGGTTATATGTACAAACTGAGGCTTCAGGACAGCCCCACAAAAAGAGATCTAGTGTTTTGAGTTGATGGCAAGTTGAATGAGTGACAAATGGCCTCTCAGCCGGGAGGGCCAATGGCATCTTAGGGGGCATCAGACAGAGCATCACCAGCCAGGCAAGGGAGGAGATTGTCCCATCCTGCTCTGCACTGGGCAGCCTCACCTTAAGTTCTGTGCACATTTTGGGTGGCATACTATAAGAATGGTATCAAAATACTAGAGCATGTTTACAAGAGAGTGACCAAGACCATAAAAGGCCTTGAGGATGAGATTTATGATGAGCATTTGAAGTCACTGCCCTGGTTCCAGCCAGGACAGTGTTAATTTTCTCAGTAGCCAGGTGGAAACATGGCTGGGACCCAGAGGTTATTCTTTACACCTCAGATCATTGATGGGGGAGGCTCGAGGGCAAGGTGTGGAGGAAGGGAATCTCTCTGGGAAAGAGAGTTGCTCCCTCCCTCCCTCCCTTTCTTCCTGCCTGCCTGCCTCCCTGCCTGCCTGCCTCCCTGCCTCCCTCCTTTTGCTTTCTCTCTCCTCCTTTTAAATTCATTTCTTTCTCTCTCTTTTCTTTTTAACCTTACCCCTTTTTCTCAAAATCCACTGTCATGTCCTTATAAAGTAGCTCAGGGACTAACATACATACCAATTTCCATGTCAAGTGTATAATTTACTAATAAAACTGTGAGGTTTTGTGGACCCTATGACTTGTATCTGTCAGCTACAGCCATTTATGAATCTTGGGTTTCCCCCAAGAAAATCACCCTTTCCCCTTAAGAGTGGGACACACCACATCGTTCAGTACACTGTTATATTTAAAGCAGCTTAACGATATTTAACCATAATGCCTTTTTTTGTTTTCAGTGTTTTAGTCATCTTGAATTTCAAGTTAATGACTACATCTTTAGAACTCTAGAATAAATTAAGAAATTAAGTAGATTTTTTTCCTGAAATTATTGTATCTATCTCTACCTCGTAATACCAAAAGATTATTAATTCTCATACACTTTGAAAAAAGTAGGTTAAATATTTAAGAATGAGAGTCTAAATGAACATGCATAGTAAAGGCTGAGGATGAAACATTGTGTCACTCCAGTGGTGTGTGTTTTAGCCTTACATTATATGTATTTTTAATGAAAATAGTGTGGAAAAGGTTAGAAGTCATGGTTTATTACTGCATCCTTTTGCTTTTTGCTTGGCCATTCATTACAGTAGACTGCTGGAAGCCAGGGATTTCTTGCTGCACTGAAGAGTCATGGAAAAGATGACACTGACTTCATGCCAGTTAAAACACAATAAAAAGAAAAGCGCTGAGTACAAAATTAACAGCTGGACGATGATACTGGGATAAGCAGAAAGAAAACCCACCAGGCTGGTATTTCAGAATATTGCTTTTAACTTAAACAGCAGTTAAAGGTAGCATAGGTAGAATCATTTAGGCTGGAAGGGAAATCAGGAGGTCTCCAGTTCATCAAGGTCAGGTTTCAGCAGCCTCTCAGCAGCCTTTTCCAGTAGTGGGGAAAATATTTGACTTACGATCACTGCTCATCCACCCACCAAGCACTGTTCTTACCCAGTCCCATCTTCAACCAGTCCCTCAGCCCCTCAAAACTGGTCCTTCTGCCAGGCAATCAAGTGCACTGGATCCTGCTCACAGCACAGGTGCTCCAGTCTCAGCCAGCTCAGTGGCCTCACAATGAATTCACTACAGTTTATACATATCTCTTCTATATTGGGAGACCAAAACCGGACACAGTATTCTAGATGTGGTCTAATGAGTGCAAATGATGGAGGGTAATCACTTTTCTCAGTCTATGGGCTGTGCTTCAGTCACTAATTCTGTGAAACCCAGCTATGTACTGATATCAAGTTTCATGCTAACAGGATTTTAATAGGTAATATCAATATCAGATGTAAAATAAAATGTTAGAAAAAAGGAAGCCTGAATTTTCATACTGAAAATATATGGAGTTCACTGTTCTATTTCATTTATTCCTGTAACAATGCATAAGGTTTTCCAACACACTACTTATTAACTGAAATACTTTGAATTGCTCTATATCTTCAGCTATTTTCTTTTTTCTACTTTTGATTTTTTTCCTCCCTTCTGAGAATTTCCTGTTCCCATTTTTTACACCACATCTTTACTTTTATTTATCTCCTGATAGTGATTTTTTTACAGCATATTATTATTAGCATATTATAGTATTCCATCCCTAAATATTTTGGAAGAAAAAACATATAAACATTGGAATGAATACTTAATGTATTTTTTATCAGCATTCATTTATTTTCTTTGTGGGAATGCACAGAGACACAGAAATAAATATTAATTAAAATAACAAGTAAGAAAAAAACCCCCCAAAACAGCTAGAGTGGAAATAAATAGAAGTTTTGTTTACATTAGAGTGGATGCTTGCAGATTTTCAGATGCTAACCTCTGTTAGATGAATTTTTATTATCCAGGGCTGCCAGGGGGAGCTCTTCTGCTGCAGCTGTACAGGTGGAGCCTCTTCTAAATCTGACTTTCCCACCTTCAGGGAGCAGATGGATCTCTGAGGAAAAGTTCACTTCAAATATGCTACATGTTTTAAATCCTGACCCATCTTAATTGCTTGCCCATAGGATGCTTTCTTGAAATGTTTTCAGCTCCCAATATGCAATTGTAATTTTTTCAGATATTTTGACTTTTCTGGGTTTTGGGTCTTTTTTGTTTGTTAGTTTGTTTGTTTTTAATTTTTGTTTTTTTGTGGTTTTTTTCTTTTCAAAGAGTCCAGCTTCTGGAAATAAGTGCTTACAAAAAAGAGAAAGACTTTATGCCTGTATTTATAATATTTTTTTTTTATTTGCAATAAATCTTTTGAAGAAAGAGCCACTCTTTCCCCACAAGAAAAAAATAATGTAAAAGTATGTAGGTAAAAGAGAAGGATCATAACTAATAGTCGGATTCTAACACAAAATTTAGTTACTAGATTTTGGAATTTCCGCAGATGGTTTGTTGTTTTTTTATTTGTGTGGAAAATGCTTATTTTAAACATAGAGGGTAAAATTAATTTGCAAAATAATTAAACTAAATAAAATTGAAGTATAAAAAAATCCTGCAGGCATGGGAAAACACAAGAAAGAGGAGAAAAAAGTTAATGCTTTTTTTGCTGGTGTAACAGTGCTGCATTTCCATCCAATAAAAGTATGCAAGCAAGTACTTGACATAGGCATTTTATATCATACTTATATCCTTATTCAGCTGGACATGGCACTCAACATTAGTGTTATTAGGCTTAAAATATGCCAGTATCCCCACAGTATCAGGTGCTCAAATATTGACAATAAAATTGAAACAGGTTTCCTCATCTGGTGAACCAAAAGCAAGCTAACAGATGATGTGATACTAATACACAGTAAAATCTGTGTTAAGAAACATGGATGGTCCTCCTAAAATGTCTGTAAGTGACTTGGAATATGAATAGCAGAAATGAAACTGAGAAGCATGATCTCATTGCACAGGTGGATAATGCTAAAATGGATGCACATTTGTTTGTTAGTATCAAATTTTATTCTTATGAAGCCAGATGGAAAATATGACCAAAAAGAAATGTTACCCTCTTAAGGAGAACAAGGAGAACAATCAATCCAGCATAGGTAAAAGCCAGTATAATTAGCAAATTTGAACAGAATATAGAAATACAGACCACTGAAAGAAAAGTGTAGGTGTAAAACTGTGCTAGAAAATATACTAAAAAATATTATTTCAAGTGGATTCTACAGTGAGGAAGATGAAACCATCAACTTGCACATTATATTCCACTTGGTGGTAAAGGTGTCCAGGAGCTGACAACTCACTGTAATACCCCAGCACCACTATGACCACAGTGAAACCATCAGGCTTAGAATCCAGAGAAGGGCAAGGGTGAACAAAGAAAAAGGGTCTACATAATAATTTGAGCCATGTTATTCCTTCTTTTTCTGCAAAAATTTAGTATGAACTAGTGGGCTAAAACTCTTAAAATTTCAACCTTAAGAATTAAAACAACTATTTCCTGGCTTTGTCTAAACTCCTGGACATATACAGATTGCCTGGGCACATGTTTGAGGAATTCCTTATGGACAAATGCCTCTGAGGTATCCACCATAAATTAAAATAGCCAAGGGTAAACAACAGAGACAAGTCTAATTTTTTCCACTTTTTTATTTTTAATGCTTAGTACCTTAATTTTATCTTTGCTCATCTCCATCAGCCATCCAAACTCCATATCCTGAGAAGTCTCTACTTCTCTCTAGGAAAAAAAACTTGTATCCCGCAAGGTCAGGACATAGGGACCTTATTTTTTAGGATCACACCTATAAAGGAGCAAGGTGCAAATTTTTTAATATCAAGTGAAAGAGATGAGACAAACGTCCACAACTAGGTAGTGTTTCTCATTTTTCACTCTTTTGGGGTTACAGGAAGTCCTACAGTTGCCTTTAGCTGAGTTTCCATCTTCCGTTCCTGATCACTGTCCCTGAGTCTTGGCACATTCTTAGTGAACTGACATTTTTGAAGGAGCTGTGTGATTCTGAAACAGAGAATGGTATTTATAGAGCTTTAGGGAGCAGAACAGTTGTAAGAATGCCTAGAAGCAGCAGAAAAATGCTGAGCTATTCTGTAAATTCAAATGTAATTCAAAACTTACATTTTGAAACTGCTAGAGACTTCCATCTGACGATAGCAGGTTCCAAGACCTCAAAAGGTGTATTTCAGACAAAGAGAAGGACCTGGGAGATGCCAAATATGCACTTATTCCACTATTCAAAAATAAAAAAGGTAAAACTTCCTAGAACTAGAAGAAATAACTGAATTACATAACATAAAATTTTAATAATTTTTAAGGCACAGATCCCTGATGAAAAATTTTAGTTTGAATGTTTAGACATGGCTATAAAATCTTCAAACCAAGAAGTCAGGTGTTTGAAAAATATATCCAATTATTAAAAGTCGCAAAAAAATATTTTAGGAGTAGAAAATTGCAAATTACAAAACCCTTTCAGCTGCATCTAAAGTATCTGCAGTCAGAAGTAGGAGGTTTGTGTTTCTCATTGAAATGACATTAAAAAAATCACCATAGAAAGCGTGTGCAGCAAAGTCAAATATAAAATGACCTTTCGAATTTCAAGTACAATTTAAATTGTAACCCATCTTCCTATCTAACTATAAAGGCACAACTATTTTTAATACATCTAGAAGTAGCTGAATCTTCTTAGATAGTTCAGGCTGTCTGTATTTAATAGATAAGACTGATGTTTATGAAGAATTCCAGATGAATTCTGTTGCCCCAACTATCCTCTGTATTCTGTATAAAGAATAGAGAAATTTACTTGACTATTTGCACTGGTTTTCGGAAAATTCAATCTCGTGTTTAGTTGATACCCACTCCACTTGATTAAAAAAGGTACACATGTAACTCAAATGATGACTGAATCCATCTTCAATTTAACATTGCAGAGTTTCTCAAATGGCTGGCACATTCATTGCTTCGTGCATCCCCAAAAACTGACACTATTTAGCATTATTTGGCTAATTTAAACAATGTTATAGTATCCTTTGAAGCCATAGAGAATGAAAAATCCAGTCTGAAATTACATCTGTAATACATGCTCCTGATCATCTCTGGAACGTTCAGATTTTTCTATTATCTACTACTGAATCATAGAATGGTTTGCATACCACATTCATAGTATTTGTAAATCCATTTGTGTAACATATTTTTGCATTTATTTTGCAATATATGGGATTATACCATTATTTTTGATAAAACAGTGTTAGGAATCTGGAAAAAGTGTTTATACTAAGGTTGTCAGGAACTCAGTTTATTTAAAAAGAAATAAGGGATCCAAGACATCAGATTAATGTTTCTTATAAATTTGTACTACATTTTAAAATTATCTGTTTGCTTACTTTGTCTTATTCAAATACTGATTTATTTGAATTTCAGATTAGTGGACATACTAAAGCTAGTTATTGAGCTGGCAGATTGGCATATGAAGATCTACTTTGCATGTGAATAAATGTAATTACCAATTTTCATCCAAATCTAAATTTATTATCTCAATTCTAACCAGCTGTTATACATATGCATTACTTTTTAATTTCTGATATCATTATAATTTAATTTCTCCTCTTTCCCATCCAAAAATAATCCATAGTCATTCTAAGAGTTGGAAATAGTGTAAGTATTTTAGAGTTGCAACACATATGCACCAGCACAGGCCACAGCTGACCTGCTGGGAAGCAGCTCTGCAGAGAAGGACCTGGGAGTCCTGGTGGAAAACAAACTGACTGTGGGTGCAGCAGTGTGCCTGTGTGGCCAAGAGGGCCAGTGCTGTCCTGGGTGCATTAGGAAGAGCATTGCCAGCAGGTCAGCAGAGGTGATCCTGCCCCTCAGTCCTGGTGAGGCACATCTGGAGTGCTGTACCCAGTTCTGGCCTCCTCAGTACAAGAGAGACCTGGAGATCCTGGAGAGGGTCCAGAGGGTGACAAAGATTTTTAGGGGACAGGAGCATTTCTCTTACAAGGACAGGCTAAGGGAACTGGGTCTGTTAAGCCTAGAGGAGATGATTGAGAGGGGACCACATCAGTATCTCTAAGTTTCTGGAGGGAAGGTGTCAGGAGGATGGAGCCAGGCTTCTCTTGGTGGTGCCAAGCAATAGGACAAGAGGCAATGGGCAGAAACTCATGCATAGGAAGTTCCACGTGAACATGAGGAAGAACTTCTCTACTTTGCAGTGACCATGCACTGGAAAATATTATCCAAAGAAGGTGTGGAGTCTGCCTCACGGAGATATTTAAGAACCATCTGGGCACAATCCTGTGCTCTGGGATTACCCTGACTGAGAAGGAAGGTTGGAGTGGATGATCCACTGTGGATACTTCCCACCTTACCCATTCTGTAATTCTGTGATTCTGTGGTATGAACACATTACAACAGTCCCTCAAAATAAAAACAATTATCAGTTTGAGATATAATGCTAGTTTAGAGCTCACTGTCTCTGGGATATTCAACAGTTGAAAGCAGACAGAATATTGTTGAGCATAATTGTGAGATATAGTCAGGTGGCTTCTGCTTTCAGCTCTCCATACTGTTCAATTGATACAATATGTCCACGATGCAAACTGATCAAGCTTCAAGAAAGTGTGACAAGTTTATTGGCAACTGTGTGCCAGAGTGGTGAAAGTGTCAATAATTTGCCCTTGTCTTTCATAGTCCTAAGCCAAGAACAATTTCGCTGCGCCAGTGAAAATGAGCAATTCCAATTGTGATAAAAGTGGTGATTAATTTAAATAAATATATATACACATTTATTTAGTAGTTTAGTGGTTTTTTTCAAGATGTGAATATAAGCCCTCCCAGAAAATGGTTATCTGCTTTGTTTTTATCTGTTTGTTTTAAATAAAATGCAATTCTTTAATAACTTTACTGAGAAACCAGAGAATGAGAGGTATATCTATTTTAATTTTATTTCAAGACCCTAAATAATACAACAAGTGATAAATGGGACAATATGCATTCATTGGGGGCAGCAAGCTGACATATAGAATACATTATTATACCTTGGAGAGATGGTTTTTGTGTGTTAATGATATTTCAATTTCTTTCGTGTAAGATTGACTCAGTTTAAGTTGCACTCTAGAACCTGTACCTCTCTTGAGACCCATTTTAAATTATGCGTTTGCCATCAATATCTGAAAAATGAGGACAAGATTCAAGCTCTTATGGCACATTATTTTTTGACTTCTCCTACTCTGGAGCTATCCTTGTCACAAATAACTGTATATAACTTAAAAAAATATTTAGTCTTCATTGCTTTTGGAGACCTCATGCTTCTACTTGAAGCTATGGCATAATTATATATTTTCTGCCTCACAGTTATAAGGTCATTTTGTTATCATTAATAAATACTTTACTATGATGCATTCTTAGGAAAGCAACAGGCAAGCCCTAATGCACTCAAGTCATAGCTATGTAAAAAAATTACACTATTTCTAATAGAGTTGAGTCCTAAGCTGTCAGCACTAAGCTGACTCCCTACATCTGCTTGTATCAGCACTAGTCCTGTGAATGCTGGTGTGGGGCACCTAGTTCAGCCTCTAGTCCAAACTCCAGGTAGCTCTGCTGCCCAAATGTAGCTCACACATGCTCATGCATGCTCACACAGTAGGATGGCTACAGGACCAGTGAATGCTGTGTTTCTTGTCTCTTCAACTGAGTCCATCCCTCTTGCTATAGAATTTCTGCTTCCAGCCAATTTAAACCCTTCTGAACATGGGCCTTCTTGCCCTCCATTCCAGATTATTTTAGTGTCACAAATTACCACTGCTGAGAAGTTGTGATTTGAATTTTCACATCAAGCAGTAAACAACCAGTCTAGCTTTAATAAATCATAAATCAGTCGATCTGTTGTCACAAGGTGTCAAATTGCCAATTTTGTCTATGCCTAGAGAAAAATCTCTCAATCCATTTAAAGAATAAACCTTGACAAATTTAAAATATTAATGTGCTGTTTGCAACATTTTAATTCCAAGAATATAGCTCTGTTACATTACCACACAGTCTTATATGATGATAGGAGGCCAGCAAATTCACAGCACCTATACAGTGCATATGCCATATGCCCTTTACATATGTAAAGGGTTGAGGAGAGGTTTTCTGATTTCACAATTTAGGCATTGACAAGAAAGGAAGAAATAACAAATTGCCTAATGCTAGGACACCATTGCAAAAGAAGGAAGAAATCCTGAGAGTCCTGGAATTCCAGCTCTGATACAGTTGTTGGTATGCTCCAAACCTTTTAAGATAAACTCCAGATTTCACTTCTGTGGTTAATTAGTAATATTATTACATAAATGAAGCATATAAATTAGGAGATTCTAGTACATCAGCAAAATAGTTTGAACTTTTTCCTTAAAAGGTAGTGCAAGCTACCCTGAGGTTCATCCCTGACCAAGAGGTATCTTTAGGCTTTGATCTTATATCCCCTTGGCTTTTTACACTTATTCCCTATTCTTCTGCATATTCTCTGTTGAGGCTGATGCACACCATGACATTTCTAATTCTGCTAAGCTCCTCTCTGAGATCACTGAGATCCCTGTTCCTACCCTCTGGCCCTGCATCCAACTCCCAAAACTGGAGGTCTTCACAATTAAAAGAGATTCCTCGTGAAAGTAGTGGAGGAGCTGTCACATTAAGCACAACATCATCATCTGGTTGTCAGTACCTAATAATACAATAATACAATACATAAATGGTAAGCACATAGAATCCAAATAATATTTTAATATATATTTCTGGTAAAAAAAAGCTACTTCTGAAAAATGAGTAATTTTTGTTCTGGTGACAAGCATATCTTTCTGAATTTTAAGGAACTTTCTTTTCCATTCTTCTGAGAAAAGTCTAAAATACAAAAGAACCAACAAAACACACAAAAATAAACTACAGGAATATTTTGTCAGCTTATTTTAGTGAATTAAATTCTAGCAGTCAGTACAGACTTGAATTTTTCTTCTTCTCTTATCTAGATGTGTTTGAGTACTTCAATAACCTGTCAATAATTCCAAATAAATTGGAAGTTACAATTTAAAAGTGCTGAAATTCATCATAACCTTTCTTAGAAATCATGTAAAATGAGGAAATAAAATACATATATAATTGTGGTGACTGTGAAAAGACTCCATGAGTTAGCTTTCCACTCCAGATCTCGCAGAAGCTTTTTATATATCAGAGGTAATTGCTGCATAACACATAGAACTTATTGCCAAGAGAGACCAGGTGTTATAACTGTAGGGGGAAAAAAAGCCCAAAACAGTATCTCTGATGAAGTCTTACTGGATCATAAGCTAATGATAGTAAATAAAGACCTAACTGTCATTTTATACTTCTCCAAATGTCTGGTGTCTCAGATGTTCTGTATAAATTTATCACTATTCACAGATTAGAAAATCCAAATTATAGCACCATTCAGTTCATGTCTGGAGTGCTGCAGAAGCACACATGAAAACATTTTCTCTATTTCTCACTTAAGGAGGAGCTGATTCTTGAAGGGTCTTTTTTGTGGCATGTCAAACAAGAATTACATAAAGTATGTTTTTAAAAAAACACATAATTATGCTTGTATACAAATGTCAGCAAAATTCCACATAGCTCTTTAACCCACGTCTGCAGATTTGATGACTGAAAAATTGGGGTATTTGAACAGTTCTCCTGCTACATTTCATAATCTGATTTTAAAAGGAAAGGACACAGGATACTTACTCTCCTCCTCTTATCTTCATATTTTATTCTAGTATCTGGTGTGAAAGATTGAAGGTAGACTTGTAAACTGTAGGAAGTTGTGATACTTTCCTAGCTGCCTTCTGTTTTAAACTTCCAGCAAAATTGGACTAGAATAATTTCTTCTTTAGATATTGATTTATTGAAACTTCTTCAATGCGTCTTAATTCCTCATTCCTCCATGTTTCAGTATTGTTTTGAAATATGAATATAGTTAAAACTGTATTAGTATTACTGGCTATCATATTTTTCACAAGAACTTGATCTTGAAATTGTTAAATGTTATTGGAAATTCACTACTGCTAGCAAAAGGCCTGCAGCGTTTTGAAAGCTTGCATCCTAAATGTACCCTAATATGACAAATTCAGTTGTAATAACTATTTTTCTCATAAGAGTACATTTTCTGTCATGTTGAAAAGCCAAGGTGAGACAGAAGAAGCATATAGACAGTTGTTTTTTTTCCTTTGGCAGAGTTCTAAGAACTATTCAGCATCTTTCTTGCATGTTAGAAAGGGCAAAAGATGTTTCTTGCTTACTTTCTCTGTCTTTGGTGAAGGAAATCCAATCTAGTAAGCCATTTGGGCAAATGCTCATAGGGGATTCACAAGGGTGTATCTCTCTTCTGAAGGAAGATGGTGCATGGTCATATGATTTTTGTAGAAGGACACCCTGTGGCAAACATATCACAAAGAGTGCATGCCAGGTAATAACAGGGCCTGTCAGAAAGCAAAATTCCATTAATAAATACAATCTCAGCAGTAGCTCAGTAGGTGCAGCATATTATCCCACACTCCAATTACTGAGGCAGAAAAAAAACAACCCACAAAACCTGCAAATGCTGGCATCTGCAGGGCACAGGAAATAGGAGCTGGACAGAACTCATGCACAGAAAGGAAGATTGTTCAAGTCCCCAAAGAATTGCAACCCAGAGTGTACCTTAAATCAAACTATAGTTTAGTGTTGTTTCCCTGTGGAATCTTGACAATTCAAGCTTCCTTGAAGCTTAAAATTTCAGACTAATGGTCTCAAAATACATGCAACCGGCTATTTACTATATTGTCATTTTTAAATCTGCTCGCACAGATAATAATTTACATACAGGAAATGTTTTATTTCAGGGTCTGGATGACCAATAATGAGGTCTTAGATAATCTAAAATGATGCACACATGTAGTGTGCATAAATATCTTTCTACAGAAATGTAGAAACATGACAAACAAACAAAAAAATCCACCTTCACAGAAAGTCCAAGAATGTGCAGAGCTTACTGTGAGCTTGGCTCCTGTCTCTGCCTCTGCTGTGACTGGTGTTACTGCCTTGCATTGCAGAACACCCCTCTCCCTTCCAAGCTATGTAGTTTTTGGGCTGAGCTCACAATCATGCTATGTGAGTATCACATCGTTTCCACTGTGTGCAACCTGCAAGTGTTAGGGAAGGTGGAGCCAGGCTAGTGAGAGCATGCCAGCAGCTCCAGATCCTCCTGGCATCTCCTGGCTGCCAGCCTCACCTCCATAGCGCTCCAACTCTGCCCACGTATTGAGAACATAACACAAGGGAAGACTAAACTTGCACCAGGCTGATTAATTGAAACAAAGTCTGAGATGACAAAAGCTTTGATGCCAAGCTTTAAAGGAAGCTAACAGGAAAGTCACATAGACTCTGTTCGTAAATGAATTTCACTGAAGTAATGAAAGAAATGCCTCTCTCATTAGCAAGTTGTAATTCCATGATGAATAAGCTTTCCCAGGCCACCCACATGACAACTGAGAAATGTAATGTATGGGCAAGTGAAAGACTAGAAATTATTAAGCTGCTACAATTTTAAAGATAGTAAGAATAAATTCCTGTTTTTATGTATAAGGTACTATTTTTTAACAAAAAAGAACTTTTAGCATACGAAAACTGTTTTTTCATAATGGAATCTGGCCAAGATGTGCCTGGAAAATTGGAAACGGCTTTAAAAGGCCAAGGATGATGATAGTCCTTTACTCCTAAGCTGTTATTACACAGCTCTTGGGCTCCTATCTGTTATATCTGAAATGACAATCAAAACCTTACACCTGAATACCCATTACCTTGAGACAGAATCCTCCCAAAGGGATATGAAAGACCAAGTTTCAAAACATTTATACAAAAAACATGAATAATTCCTTTATTCTCCAAATTCCTTTAGCCCTTAGATTACAGAGCAGAACATATCTGCCAGAGGCATGTGCCAAGATATCTTAGAACAGATAGCTTGATAATCACCCTGGAAATCTATGTTAGGCTTCAGCTCACAGAGTAATGTAGATTTTTAATATCTCCTCAAACAGCCAAACACGTGCTATATAGTTGCAGACAGAAGGATCTTTTCTGAGGATAACACCTGGGGAGCACTTAACTTGAGATTTTTCTCTCCAGAGAGGTCTCAGCTGAGATTTCTATTATCTTGTTACCTTAAATAATTTGTTTCACATTCACCAAACAGGCAAGTACCTAACAAGTTAGTGATAACTAACACATATCTTGAAAGATGCCACAGGTGCCAAAGTAGTAGATTGAGGCACCTAATGCAGCAGAAAGACTAATTATTTTGCATAATCTGTGATGAAGTGACAAGGTTAATGCTGCTGTCTTTCAGTGTCTGCCAAATATCAGCCATTTGACTGCAGTACAGCACTGAATATCACAAGTCACTTAGCTCTAAGTCACTTTCTTTACATTTGCAAGCCTGGGGTGACAGGATTAAGTAAATATAATATATTTTCTATGACTTTTTCTCATAAAAATGGTTACATAATTGTAATTCTTATTCATGCTCTGAGGTTATTCTACTTGTTTGCCTGGACCATAAACATATCCTTTTTTTTTTCCTGTGTTGTAACAAACAGCCCCAGCTCAGACAGCTGCTCAGTCAGACTGTATTGACTCTATTTGGCCACTATATTGATCCCAGTTAAATGGTTTTTTCCCCACAAATAATTTCTTGCTTAAGTAATTTTCCTTATTTTTGCAAGCAGCAGATAGGAGGAACTAGGAGTGTCATATCAAGGATTTTTCTGTTATAATTTAAATGTTTTCCTTGCAATTTATATCTGAATGATAAACATGTGCTTTAAAAAATTGAAATTCAATTTATATCTGAACAAAGTGACTCGTTATCTTTTCTTTGGAAATCCTTGATTTTCTACCAAATCAAACCATCCATGCCTGAGTAAGAAAAATTCATTAAAATAAATATTATCCTTTGAGAAATAAGCTACACTAGGCTTTCTGATTGTGCTTTTACCTTCCAATTCTGTCCCACATCCCACTAGGGGAACAATCAAGTGTCTTCATGATGCTGAGTTACTTGCTTAGATCAAACCATGCCATTTTTTGTTTGTTTTTTAAATTTGCATGACTCTAAGATTTCACTGGTTTATATTGCAATGAACTTCTATTCAGAACAAATATAATTTCTTAGGCAATAAGTTATAAAAAGAGAACCATGGTTTTAATTCTGTTGGGGTGTTTTTTTGCAGAAAAATTAAGTTTTACTTAAAGACACATGAACAGTTTCTTTAAAATCATCCATGGATATAAATACATAATGGAAAATGTCATGGCACACGTGTTGCAAAATGCTACTACACTGAATGAATGGATAATCTGAGCTGATTTTATTCTGAAAGAACCTAGTCATGTAGGTTTTTGTTTCCACTGTTTTCAATTTGAAAATATATCTGGATGTTTCCTTACAGGAAATTAAAGGATCAAAGACCAAGTACTTCCTGAAAACAGAGCTCAAAATGACCTCTCAGTTCTCCATCCCATAAATATAGACAACATTTGTAAATGTGCTTTGAGCATTCTGGTGTCTTTGGGAACATCAAGTACAGATGTGGGGAGACAAATCACAACCTAGTGTAGCCAATAGCGCAGAAACTCACAGAAGGCAATTTCTGTCAGTGTCTCAAGTCACTACGATGACTTGAGATTTTCCTTTGCTGTTACATTCTTGGCCAGTCCTGCTTCTGCTTTCTGTCATTCCTAACACATCATTTCCTCTTCCTTATGACAGAAAGGTGGCCACATACCTCCATCCACACAACTGCTTCATTCAGATTTCACTTATTTGTACAGTGGCTAGGGCAAAGGAGCCCCATTCTCAATCACATGTAAATAAATAAGGCCATAGTCTCTCATATTTATCACTGTGTCAAGTACTCCTAGCAGCTGAATAGAATTTTTAAATCATTATTTCCTGTCTGTGTTACAGCAGCAGCAAAGATTATCCCTCATACAATACAAAGTGTCGAGCATTCTGAAAATATCATGCAGTGCTGGACTTTGTGACATTTTTGGAGGATTCAGAATAAGTGAAAGAAAAATACATAAAGCAAAAGGATCATGAGGTTATGCAGAGAGAAAACATCGGTGACAAATTATGACTTGTTAGGTACAGCAGCCATTATAAGAAAGTGTGTTCAAGGGCATTTTAAACACTTGTCCCCTGTATTTGCAGAAAGCAATTTGGAATGTTGTATTTTGATTATGATAATCAAATTTCCCATGGAGTTCATTAGTTATAAAATCATCTCATCAGAGAACAGAAGAAGTAAATACAAACACACAGGAAGGCATTTCAGAGTCTGAGTTACAACTTGTTTGTGAAAAAATCATGTATGGTTTACCAGAAATAAGCACCCCAAATTTTTGAAATTTTACCACCTTCTTTTAAAGGAAAACTGGAACAAAGGGAACCATTTGATCAATATTTTTCTAATTTTCATTTGTTTTCTCAAAAGTTTAATAAATAAAGTTGAAAAGATAAGGCTGGATTTGATTTTACGTATCAGATATTCTGACAGGTTCACTTGGATATTCATTTTTCCTTAAAGAACAATACATTAATTTAATACTTAGTTTAAATTTTTAATTATTCCCTATGAAACTGAAAGAGATGGTTGCACCTGTTGCAGAAGAGCCTCCATTCAAATTGATAATGTGCTACTCATTCAATAATTTGTTTACCAACATCTGTTTGACTACCATCTCCCAATTTTTTAAACAAACTAATTTGTCTGACTTTATTTTTCTCTGATTATGCACTTTCATTTCATGGAAACAAGGAAATTTATCATTATTAATTTTAATTAATGGGATTTATATTTATTTTAGAATTATGTAAGCACTTATTTGATTTTCTTTAAAAGTTTTTAGAGCGAATTTTTAAAGCAGATTTTAGTGGCAAATCAGTAAATTCCTGATGCAAACTAGTTGAAAGACACTATATTATACTTCTGGAAATACTGCATGAACAAATTAGTTATTATTCTTAAACTATATACAAGATAAACTGTTTATGGACTTCCATTATTCCAAGCAGTCTAGTCTGGAAATTTTTGGTGTGTTTTTTGATAACACACTAGAGTAATCAACTATTCTAATGGAACTGATCCACATACAGGTTTTTTTTGTTTGTTTTGTTGTGTTTTTTTTAAAGTAGAGTCCTTGTCAGTAGGAATGTTCTCAATGAACCCATATTTCATCTGAAACATAACTGAATGCAGCTGACAAATTCCTTTCCAAGTTACTAACTTCAAAAAACTGTTCTCAGTGGAGTGCTGCCCTCATCAAACTCAAAAAACACAAGTTCACAGAAATGGTTTTAATTTTATTAAATTATTCCAGGTGGTTAAACTGAGATTATTCTGTTTTATCCTTGAAATCTCCTGGTACCTGTGGCAACAGTGCTACATAGACATTTAATTTATCAGAAAATGTTGTAACACAAGCATTGCCAACATTCGTGAATGTTATAAAACATAAAATTCATTTTTTCATATTACAGTATAAGTGGGAAGAAGTTTTCCAGTATGCAGACAAACAAAATTCTTGCTTATGAAAAGCTGATGCTTTGCAAGAATGGATAAGCACAGTAGAACAACGACAGAACTCATTTTTTCACATAGAAAATGAAATAATGGGTGGAATAGATATCCTTGGAAATGTTTTATCCATGATGAATATAAAAATTCACTCCATAAAGCAGAATTATTGATTTCATCTTTTTTTTTGTTTCCCATCTATTTTCAGTTTAGCTGTGTGAAGGACAAGCCAAACAGCAAAACTCATAATGAGTGAATTACAATATTATTTCCCTTGCAACATCCATTGGCTCTTGAATTTTGATTTTCCTTAAATTTTAACATAAAATCCTATGTTTACAAATGGTTTTGAGATCCCCATAAGAAAGTACTCCATCAGGACATTCCTTACGGCCCAGAGCCATACAAGTGTTATTCCACTGATGGAATTCCTGGTGGCCTTTTAGTGGGAGAAATCTTGAAAAATGAAGTCTATTCTTCTTTCATACAGAGTAAGAAGGGAGCTGGGATTCTCTGTGTTTTTATAGAAATCCATAGGTCTGTATTTATATTTGTCTAGATCTAGATAGATATATACAGAGAGAGAGAAAAAAAAAACTGTGAAGTTTCTGTTTCTGAATTTTTCAATTAGGAAAAATGGCCCTGAATCTCAATGTCATTGACACCTCTTTAACTTCATCTTTTTCCAGTCTTAAGAGTAAGAATACTAGTAATTACTCTCACAGAGTCTGGAAAAGCATTAGTTGAAATGCAAAGAGTAAAGGAAGAGTCCAGTTTTTCCTAGCAATAACATAGAGAATGCATTTGTGTGTGCTATCATTTACCTATCATTCAATAAAATACTTTTCTCATGATTACTTACATGAGGTACTCCTGCCACTAGTGAAATATGAAGTGTAAAATCCACATATAGGATGGATTTCCAAAGACGACAAAGATGACTCTACGGTGATGGAACAGGGCTATTTGCCCTACCACATTACAAACATAAGTAATTTTCACTTTCAGATGACAAACACTACCCTGATGCCATCTGAGAAACATATTTTCTCCACAGCAGCATCTGGTTCATTGGCAGACTCTTCAGGCAGTTGCATTGACATCTTCTGCACTGCCTGTACATCTCTCATATCATTATGTTGATCATTTGTCTGAGTTACTGTGCCCTTCTGTTAAAACTTTCATTTGTTCAATATATTAATTTATTAATTAGCTAATTATTGTACACAGGATGGCATCTTTATAATCACTTATGGTAAAAATCAGTGATTACACATTTCTGCAGGGTGCCCAGTTTGATTATTGCGTGAATTGGCATAAGAACAGAAGTCTCAATAAATTCTTTAAGAGAGGTGAATTTTAATAGAAGTTAAAACACTACTTTTTCTGGTATGTGCACTTTTTTTAATACGTCTTAATAATTCCATTGCTAACAAAACCAATGCTGCTTCATCTCTAAAATATAACTTACATATCACAGGAAAACTATCTCCTTAAATACATTAAGGATAAGATTACAACAAAATATAGTTATCACTATGGGTGTTTGTGATTACAATACTGAATGCCTGTAGTACTGACAACAACCAAGAAATGAAAATTTAATTACTTAAATCAAATACCCACCACACTTTGTATCCTGTCTTTACAAGCAGCAAAAAAGTAGATGCCTGGAGTATAAGAATGATGCAAGCACTCCATGTATCTCCCCCAGGCACATCATAAGTTGCTCAGGAATTTCTGAAACATAACAATATTTCTATGTTGTTGACAATTCTCAAAAAAATTTATCTTCACTGATAATTTGAACTCTCTTTTGTGTGGGGATAGAACTGGTTGGGGCTGATAATGAACCATGATAAGACCATGGGAATCGAGCCTGTAAGCAGGACATTAGCACCCCTGTTCATATAAGCTTATGCTTCCCGAATGCTCTTAGTTCTCTCCCCTGATTGGTTGTTTGCTGCATTTTTTTCATATTCCTAATTCCTAAGTTTGTGATTGGAACCCTGCCTTTGGACCAACCCCCAGATCTTCCATATATATACTGTTCTACCCACCCTTTTTTGCTTTTTGTTGTTGACCCTATACTGTGTGTTTGACCCTATACTGTGTGTTTGCCTTTCGCTCTTTGTTTTTTGCCATGAAAATTATTTTACTTTTTAGTTTACTTTTTTCCTATCCTTTTTGCTTGCCACACCACTCCTGGCTGGCCGGGGTCCAAGGTCGCAGACCTGAAATGTGACACTTTTGTACTTGAACATCAATTATTTACAAATCTGATCCGATTTGTAACATTTATAGCAGCTACAGCAAAGACTGTGTAACATATTTTCTGATGTGATTCTATAATTAAGGTATACAAAAAGGAAAAAAGGTGATAAAATAATAGCTTCTCAAATGTGTGGGCATTTGGGATGTTTGAGATGAAATGAAAATAACATGCAATCTAAATGTAGCAATCTCTTTATACAGTAATCAACTACAAAGATCTCCATAATCTTAGTCCAAAACTCACTGTTACTACAAATATCTGCACACCTGAAATTTATTCCTATCTATATAAGAGTGAGTTAGAGTTGAGTAAAATCAGACTTTGGAATTCATGATTAATCATACAACTACAGAATCATGGACTATTCTTGAGCTGGAAGGCACCACAAGGATCACCAAAATTCGTCTTCTGGCTCTGCTCAGCACCATACCCAAGAGTCGCACCATGTGCCTGAGAGCATTGTCCAAACACTTCTTGAGCTCTGTCAGGCTGGGGCTTTGACCTCCTCCCTGGGGAGCTGTTCCAGTGCCCAACCACACTGGGTGAAGAGCCTTTTCCTGATATCCAGCCTAACTCTCCCTGTGGATATGACTTTCTGGGCCTGAGAAAAATTCTCAGCCTGTCAGTAGCTGAGGTGTTCCCAAGGGAAAATCTGCTGGGAAAACTCTCTTTCAAGGACTATTTTTGTAAATAGATTTAGGTTCTCAAGATAAGGGAGGACAGATGTTCTGAATGTGTTTTTTCTCTTGTTTCACCAATGGGACCAGAGAGGTGGTTCCTTTGGCCAATCCTGTTAACCTATATTGGAACACTTTATAAGAGGGTTGTAAAACCCAAACAAAGGCCTGAATGCTGATGGGAGAATCTCTCCATGCGTCCCAAACTCCTTCTTTGCCGTGCATCACAGCGGCACAGCTTCTTGCCATTCCCTTGTGTCCTACCACAGGACCCCAGACAGAAGGGGTGAGTGCCTGCCTCTCCACTTCTGCAAGGAAGCTGCAGACCCCAATGAGGTCTTCCCTCAGTCTCCTCTTCCGCTGGCTGAAAAAAACAAGTGAACTCAGCATTCTTTATGCAGCTTCCCCTCAAGGCCCTTCACCATCTTCACAGGCCCTCACCTTGGGAAGCTGGGATAGCTTTATATCCATCTTATACTGTGGTGCCCAAAACTGCACACAGGACTCAAGGTAGGGTTGCACCAATGCAGAGTATACGGGGAAATATGAAAATATTTAGGTCTAAGAAAAAATGGAAAGCAGACTAAACTGGAAGCTACCTTAGGATTTTTTGGCTTGTTTTTTTTTGGTAAAACACCTTAATGCATTTGATGTAACATTGCTGCATAATGTAGTCTTGAAGAGAAACATGTTCCTCTTTCCTTCTTATTTAGTATATAATAAAAATAAAATTTTAAAATACTTTTGATTATTACCTTGTGCCTGCTCTAATAAAATAAAATAAAATAAAATAATGGATCATTAAACATTTCTGAAATATGCTGATTATATTACTGTGAATTGAAGTAACTGGGCAAGATAAATAAATGAATTTAGTAAAGTTTGTTCACAGTAAAATAATTTCTTTTGTTCTCCTCTACAGTTGTCACTGTCCAATTGGTTTTTTTTAAACAAGCTTCTCTTATCCACCAACTGTTACTTTGTCACTTCTACTGCCTTTCTCATAATTTTCATTCTAATGTTTCTTCAAAATTATTCCAACCCCCAACTAAACCTGAAGTACATCTTTTAAGCTGTAAGTTATTAAGTCTACATGTTATAAACAGTAAACATTATTCACTGCTAATTCCCTCAAGCATTTTTTTCTACTATTTCTGAGCATACTCATCTTCCTTTTCATAAATTTTGAAAGCAGCACATGAACTTGTAATTCCTAGGGTTGAAAAACTCCCATAAAAGATAATAAACGTTATGAACAACTAACATTTTAAAGTTTAGACCCACAATGCATATAGAAGAACAATTCAAAGTAATTTACTATCACTTTTACTCATTATTTTCATAAATTATCTGTCACTGATTACCTACTAGAGATAATATATCAAACTCTTCCTTTGCTCTCTGTTCCTGATCCTGTGGCCAGTATGGAGAATATTACACTTAGACTGATCTTTGGATGGTAGTAGCATAGCATTGCACTGCTGAATTGATATATTTGAGAAACAATTACAGGAATATTAGTAATAGCAGCTGGTTCAGGAAATGGTACAACAGACACCCAGATAGTCTGCAGCTGAATTTTAGGAAGAAGATGGCAATTTTATAAAAAGAGATGAATAATACCTAATGTTAAAAGAAAATAAATTGGAAGATTTACATTTAAAGGTAAACATTTTTATCCTTGCTTTACTTATTTTCTTCTGAGTTACTTTATACCAGCTGCAAAGAATCAAACACAAAATTCTTCACTTGTTCAAACTTTATTTTTATGATGTATTCTCTATTTCAACTACTACCATTGCTACTATCTGTCCTTACACTAGAATCATAGAATAGTTTGGGTTGGAAGGAACATTAAAGATCATAGAGTTCCAAGGCCTGAACCATGGGCAGGGATACTACTACTAGATGAGTTTACTCAGGGCGCCATCCAACCTGGACTTAAACAATTCCCATGATGGAGCAGGCACAAGCTCTCTTGGCAACAACAGCAGCAGTAACAAGTTACTGTTATAATATAAATAACAAGTTAAATAAGTTGTTGTTCAAAATGGTTTTAATACAACAACATCTGGAACCAAACTGATTAGGAAGGTAGTTGGTCTCTCAAGTCTAATGTTCTTTCAGCTGGGAAAAATGCAAACATTTGATGATCTACCTACTGTGAACCCTGTCTTACAAAGTGATGTCCTGTCATTTGTTTATGCTACTGTCATAGAAGGGAAACATAATTTAAGCTCTCCTCACTAGCAATTGCAGGAGGTAATTTGTTTGACTACATAATCTTAAGGGTCTTTTCCAATCTAGTTGATTCTGTAATTCTGTGATTCTTAATTAAGAAATGACAACAGAGAGATTAATAAAACATGAAGGGAAAGAATATATAGAGGATGAAATAAAATCATCAGGCTTTGTTTGCACAACCCTTTTAAGCATACTGTGCAGCAGCAAGCTACACATTTACTATAAATGGCTAGGGAGCTGTTGATAATGGAGTTGATAGACAATTTAATAGATTAGGTTGTATTTTCCCTTGTTATACAGTGGAAAAAATATTTAAGAACATGGTAGTAACATGTTTATAGCTTTAAAACATTGCTATTGAAGTTATAAACATATAACATACAATAATGTTTTATCCTCCTATATATTTTATTCAAGAATTTTTATTAGATTGCACATTTATCCATCTTTGAATGAACATTGAAATCATAAACTTTCCTTACGAGCATTTTTAAGAAAGTGCTAAAAAACTGAAGAAAGTGTTAAAAAAATGTAAATTTATTTCCTCCTGAGAAATCATATTAATAGAGCATCAAATGTACCTCATACAACACTGAATTTAACTTATTACTGCCAGCTATGAACATTTCATTAAGTAGATCAATATTTTTTTTCTAAGGAAAGAAATAATGAAGAGAGACAGTATTGCATGCCATTAATTTCACTCTACTACTTGTGAAAAAAAGAAGCTGGTGGAACATAGTTATTCTAAGGTATATGGCACTATCATTCTAGCAGAAGAATTAACGTACAGCAGTTACTAAAAAAATTTTCATTTGCACCCACAGAATTATTATAAAGACGTAATGAGGTTGATTTTCACCAAAATGTGAATATATTCCTAGCTTAACACTAAGATTTAGACTCCTTCTTTATAAAAAAAAATGAAAATATCCTTCTTATTATCACAGAAACAACACTGAACAACAGTTTGGTAGAAATGTAAAGAATTACCCACTCATTTTTAATCTGCATCAACAAAATGAAGGTTTGTATATACTTTATATATATATACACACACTATACTCTTTAGTATGAGCAAAAGCTATTGAATTACTACAGTTTAATGAATTATCATGCATCAACTAAACACTAATAGCTGCCTGCCTCAATTACACCACTTCAGTTCTCAAGTAATTTTCTTTATCTGAAAGCACCATTATGTTGAGTCAATGAGCAACAGTACCAGAATGTGTTAAAGAAATCACATTTTGCCACATGACCAAACAGTTAATAAGTTGTAAATGGCACAAGAAGTCATTATTTAATACTAATGTTCATAAAACAGATATAAAAACTTCTATAGAACTAAATATTTAGTAAATCTATAGAAAAAGATTTGTAGTTTATTATATTTACAAAATAACAGGACAGAAATTTGCTGAGAGAACACTTTGAATGCATCCAGTCATATACTTCCCATATGGGTAAACATGCTTTTAAAATTAACAGAACTGGAAAAGTGATAACTGAATTGATCATTAAATCAAGATGTGCATTATATAGTTTTACCAACAGCAATAACAACTGACAAATTTTTACAATGGAGTAACTCTGTCTAATCATCACAAAACAGGTCCATTACTTTCAGTATTCTTTTAAATGCATATCCTTTAAGAAGGGGATTGTTTACACCCTCCTGTCCCCCTCTTCCCTGTGAAGGGAAAACTACAATAATATATACACTATCCTGTCTTCATGCAGGGAGAAAAATCTTTTGCTGAGCAATGATTGATTAAGTGTAGGCTTTCCAAAGCCACAATGACATTTTACTTCAAGTATGATTTATGAGCGCCAACACTTTTGGAAAGCTTCCTAAGTTTCATAGTTTGTACATTTTTACAACACCTGTGTAATGCCCCCAGTTTTTAAAATTAGTATGCCAGTAGGGTATTACAGAAAACTTGGAGTAAACTTCTTTCACTTTAAAATTATTAAAATTATTATTTTTTTAAATTTTAGTAAGGGTTCAATACTTTACTGAAAACCCAGTGTTGAAGGAAACATTTTCTGGACTGTATTGGAGAAACAGATTAAAACTGGAGACAGATAAGGCCAAGGTACTCAATGTGTCCTTTGGCTCAGCAAAGGGATACAAAGGATAAACTTCCTCCTTCAAGGTGTCCTTGGCCCTTGTGTTAAAAGGCAGGATTCAAGGAAGCAGTGAATGCTAGCAGTGAATGAGGTATGAGTCAAGGATCACTTCAGCAAGCTTGATCTGTGGAAGTCTTTGGGATGGATGCCTTATATCTGAGGGCAATAAGAGCTGGCCTGTGTCGCTGTAAGGCAACTCTACCATTTTGAAAAGTTATTTTTATCAGGAGATAATTCAGTTAGTGGCAGAATGCAAATGTTTCACGCATCTACTATAAACCTTGGAGGCAATTTAGAGAACTACAGGCTGGTCAACCTCACCACAGTCCCTGAGAAAATCAAGAAATGCATCCTTCAGAAATTTCTGGGCACTTGAAAAAGAAAAATCTGGTTAGGAGAAGCCATCATTAACTAATCATGAACAAATAATTCCTGACTAACTCAATTTCTTTCTATGGTAGGCCTGGATTTCTAGATAACAGGAAGGCAGTGGATGCCATATTTTAGTCTTTGAGATGCCTATTGTCAGTCTGTCCCATCAGTATTCTTGTGTCTGGGTAGTGATGCTGTTTGGATGCATGGACAACCAGTTAGGAAAAGGAAAAAGAAGAAATTTTTGAACTATTGAACTCAGGGTAATATTTAATGGGTGATACTCTACCTAGATGCTGGTAAAAATATCAGTGGCACAGAAGTCTGTCCTGGGACTGATCCCATTTAATGTCTTTCTAAAAGACTGGTCAGAGTGTCAGTGTGCCCTCATCAAGTTTGCAGATGGCACCAAACTGGTAGGTAGCCTGGTCACGGTGCTCCAGGACAGGAGTGCCATCAAGGAGATCTAGACAGGCAGGATGAGGGGGTGGCTCAACTGGACCCATGGGTTGTCCTCAGTGGAGCTCCTGTGCCTGGTAAGAAAGAATCCCTGACAGCATTACAGGGTAGGGTCTGGTGGCCTGGAAAGCAGCTGTATTCAAACAGCCCTGGGCATCTTGCCAGAAACAAGATGATCACCACCCAGCAGTGTGCACCATCAGCAAAGAGAGCCAAGAGCCTCCTGTGCTGTGTTAACAGAAGTGCAGCCAGAACATCAAGGGAAATTATTGTTTTTCTTTAGTCAGCTCTCATTAGACTGCATCTAGAATCCCATGTTTAATCTTTCGTTGCAAACAGAAAGCAATCAATAATCTAGAGGAAGCACAGTGGGAAGTCGCTATACTGACCAAGGCATCTTCTTTGCGAGGAGAAGCTGATTCAGTGTGGAGAAGGGATGACTATGGGGAAACCTCATAGAAGGTATTAAACATCTATCGGGAAGTCATCAAGATAGGAAAGCATCTTTGCAGGGGCTCCTAACAGGACAAAGATTATAGGCATAAATTAAAAGAAAGGTTCAGACTATATATAAAAACTTCGAAGTAATGATCACAGACAAGTAATGAGCACAGTCATAAATTAATACAGCTTGTCTAGAGAATCTGTGCAGTCTCTCTAGACCAGACCATCCTTGTTGGACTTTATGGCTGACCCAGCTTTGAGCTAAAGGTGGGATTAACAATCTCCCAAGGTCTATGTTACTCCAAATTATTGTATGTTTCTCTATATTTCTGTAGATAAGATTAAAGAAAATGTTGTAATACTCATTTTGCTGTCAGGAATTAAAATTGTCCTTCACTTCTAGTACTACATAAAATTACTCTCAAAGTAGTTAAGTATGAAACCTTAACTACCCTGAACAGTCTCACACAGAACTCCCTCGTGTAAACACAGATCAGGGCCTTCAATCCCAGACCAAGTTTTTGCAGGTAAAATGTACAGTTTCCTTATACATTGCCTTTTAACACAATTTCCATGGGCTACAGAACAGCAGTAGCAAAGTATAATTTCAAATACCTTATCAGTGATTTCTACCTTCTTCAGTGGATAGGACAAATTCTCACTTCAAATTCAGAGCAGCTTCATAAGTAGTGCAGAACAGAGATAAGATTTAGCTACTTCAAATAGCTTATGTTATATGAATAGCTAGCTTCACTTCTCATCATTACCTCTGTTACCTTGCAATCAGGTATACAGAGAAAAAAAGCAGAATTAATGAGATTGCTCTTTTGCACGTTTAAAAATCTTCCATCAAATATGCATTATAATTTTCTAATAATCTACTGAGAAATCCAGTGTTTAAGCTCTCCTATCATTCTTTATTTATCATACCCAGCTGTTAATGCTTTGATTGAAAGATTCTTGATGAATTTGAAGCATACTTTGCTTTAAATATAGAATGGCTTATATTTCAATCAGAAGACAACCAAAAGACAATAACTGAAATAAATAACTCAAAATTCTATGGCAGTAAAGAAATCAGTATAGAGTACTCACATGAGGCTCCAAATAGTGGATTGAATTTAAGAAAAAGCACAGTAAGCATAGGCTTGCTTGTACTGGGCCTGTGACAGCATGGTTCACTCTACATCTGCCACACTTGGATGTGTCAAACACAGTAATTTGAGATTGGCTTTAAGCACACCATATTAAATAATTAAGCTCTCAGTGAAATATATTGGAAGTTTTTTAATAGGGTTCAATAGTATAGATAAGGATAGTAAATTTAGAATTCATTCACCCATTTATATGGGTTTTTTTTTAAAACAATTAAGCTTTTTTGTTTGGCTCTCCATTAGGTTTGGAATTGCACTGAAGAGGATCAAACATTTTCAAGAAAATAGGTCTTTCATTTCCTAGTGTAAGAACGGAATCACTGAATGCTCTGATAATTAGCCCGGTGTATATGCAAAGAGAAACAAAGGATGACATTTGCATTTATTATCTTAATCTCTCCAATGTAATTTGCTCTCTTCAAGGAAAAAGTGCCTAAAGCAAAGGAGAAAAAAACCCAGTAACTTTTATGCTCATATTCCAATATCCATAGTGTTAAATAATTTGAAATCCTTTTAAATCTGACCAACAATGTCCTCAGTTTCCAGAGATTGTCTCTGTGAACGTGGAAAAGAAAAATAAAGTTTCTTCAGAACTTTGGAGAAATGCTTCTTTCTGTCAACAAGTGATGTTATCACCTACAAAAGCCTCAAATAAGAATATGCTCAAAGTCCTAGTAAAGATGTAGGGATAGGCTGTTGACCCTTTTGGAGGCAGAGTAAAGAGGACATTGCCTAGAGAAAAAAATTTCTGAAAATATATATAAAGTCACACTGAACTCTTCTTTGGTTCTTCTATTATGAATATGATGGTAGAACAAGACACAGAAAAATTTTCTGTTAATGCCACATCTGTTGACAGGAGAAAGTTATAAAGTTACATAGAAAATACTTCACAATTGTATTACGTTCATTTAAAACTAGCTGTTGAAAATTACTGGTATCGTAGTTCTCATCTGAGTATAAAGACTGCCAAATGCAATGCATGCAAAGTACAAAACATTGACTTCTAGCTGAAAAAAAGCTAGGTAAATTTCCTACTGTGCTTAAAGCCAGCAAGGCACTCCTTTTTAGCTGGCTTTGTAGTGTTTCTGCTCAGGGAGGGTTTGCATCCTGTTTGAGTACAGGCAACATCTCCACTCCTTGATCACAAATGCAGGGATTATTTCAGTCTGGTCAACATGTGCCCTTATGATAATCTGAATCCTACTGTACTTGTTTCCAAGTTAGCATCACAGAGGCTTTTTGATAAAATCAATGATTAGTTTTTAGGTTTTTACCCTTTATCTTCTTTGCATAAAAACTTTCTTTACATGTGCATCACATGATACCTTAAAGAAGAAGGGATGATCCCGACCCTTTTGTATATACTTTTACTGGGTTTTCTTTTTGTCTTCTTATACCTTTTTTCTCAATAAAATAAAATGTAAAGTAGCAAACAAACAAACAGAAATCTTATATTTTCTGTTTTCATTTTTGCAGCTTTCTCTGTTTAAACTTCCAAAAATCTATTACTTACAATACCTTACTCCATGTGACTAACTAGGCAAGGTTTGCAGGTAAACTACTTGGTAGAGAGCAAAGAGACATTTTTGACTAACAGATGGTGCAATTATAATCTCCTTTTACTCTTTCAAAGTGTGGAAGCATTAAGGGATATTTTTAGACAAGATAGCTATTTTGTTTGAAGTAGATTAAGTTCTTGTATGTTCTTTTCATATGGCAGAATCAAGAACTGGGGAGCTTCCAGTACAGAGCAGTAGCCAAGCAGCTAAAGAAGTTTTATTTCTGATCACTAAGTGGAACCATAAGAGCCAAAGACTAAAATATGTCACATAGAAAATAAATTGTTGTTAACTTGACACAGAGGTGCTATGTAATATTTGGGCTGCACATCCACTTTCCAAGATGGACAAGAACCTTAGTCAGTGTCTTAAAATAGACCATTTACCTGAATTCCCAGAGCAAGAATATTATTATAAAAAAAAGTTTTATTGCTAATAAATGCTTTTAAATTTCCAGTAGGAAGTTAATTTAATAATTTAAATTAATTTAAGCTAATTGAATTTAATTATTTTGAAATATGTTATTACATTGTGAATTGATGCACGATGAAATATCACCTAGCAAAAATACAAAAAGGCACAAAATCATTTTAAATGGACAGTTCAAACCATTATTTATTTAATGCAGCAGCTGTTCTGATAGAGCTGCATATTTGAAATGGTGGTCAGCTTCTAGCTTATATATCCCCCTGGTCTAGATATCAAATACAAACATATATGGTGACAGGTCAGCCCACCTTTTCTTGCATCAGGCTGTTCTTTTTTATGATTGCACATTCAGTCATACAGATAGAAAAGTGAAATTTCGTAAGCCAAGATGACATAATCAACATAGTATCATTTTGTTCCTCTCAATTTCATTATAAAATCAATAAAATCTTCAAAATGTACATAAGGGAAAAAAGCAACAAACTCTAAAGTAATGAAAACACATAGTGATTTTGACTTCAGTTACTAAAGTAGAGAGGTACTTCCATTACGTTTTTTCACTGTCTTGGCTTCATGCCATAATCTCCTCAGATATTTAATGTTCTCTGTTTCCTTCTTTCCAGCCTGAAGGTCATTCTGCTGGTCAAACCTGTCAGGTATCCTGCCTCTTTGCTTGTAGAGCCTCGCTCCACAGCAGCCTGTACTGTGTTCCCTGCAACGGCAGAAAGATCCACAGAACAACTATGGCACATAGTAATAAAAGTTACAAGTATTTAGATTGTACAAATATAGCTGGACTGCATAACCAGGACTAAGAAATCAGAGAATTAGAGCCAGAATGTGCAGCATTCTGAGCTTGCACTGTGCAGCCTCACAGCCACCACTGAAGTGTTTGGGTTCATTGGGTTCATTTCAATATCATTGAAAGAATGTTTGCCTTTTCTAAAGATTTCCATTCTTCCCTTACACCAAAAAAGATTTGGTATTTAACTGTATAAATATGAACTATAGTTATCATCCATGGGATTTTATATCCAATCTATGCATTGCACACTTGATTGCAAAATTAGTAAAATCCAAGTTTTAAAAATTAGAGGGAAAGAATTGCAATGCTTTTTCTAAAGAGGAAATCAGCATGGTTAAAGTAGTCGTATAAATTCTAATCCTAGATAAGCCTGAGCTGTGCTTAAATTCTGAAGATATGCCAATGAAATCATCTAATAAAGTTTATTTTGTCAAATTGATTAGACAGAGGAAAGTTAAACAATAGTAAGTATTTTATAGAATAATTTCAGATTATGAGGAAATGCATGGCAGAGTCCAGCTTTGAAGATTATATATGCTTGATGACCATAATCTACCACAGCTAAGAGAATGTTTTTAGAAATTCTAAACCAAACACAGAATAAGCAATTAGTTTTAGTCCTTTTTGATGCTTTCATCATAGGGAAGTGGACAAGGTGGAAGGAACAAGAGTGTTCATGTCCCTAATTCTATAAGGGAGAACATAATCCTCTATTTTGTCAGAATGCAGAGTATTATTATTTGAAAACTGCCTAATAATTTAAAGTGTTCTCAAGAAAAGGTCAAATGCATAGCCAATTCTATCGAGTTTGTAAACAAAAATAAATTGGTACCTCCAGTCAATCTGCAAAGATAGATCTATGGGTCTTAGAAAATATAGCTTGTTCCTCATTAAGGCGAAGCATCAGAGTAGGGCAGGATCCCACATTGTTTTGCCAAAAGGTGTGCACTGGAGCTATAATACCTCTTTTTCCTAGAATTAAAGAGTGGTTGAGATTGGAAGACACTTCAAGAGGGAATTTTGTTCAGTCTCTCTGCTCAAGCAGACACATCCAAAGCAGGTTGCCCATCAAAGTGGCTTTGGAATATCTTCAAGGAGATACTACAGCCTCACCGAGCAACATGCTCAGTCACTCTCAAAACCTTTCAATTTTCATGATCAAAGGGAACCTCTTTTGTTTCAATTTGTGGTTCTTGCCTGTCATTGGATACCACAGAGAAGTCTTGCTCTGTTGTCTTTGCAGAATCCCTGAAGGAATTTATATACATTAAGATACCCAGAGACCTCTCTTCTCCAGGCTGAACAGTCCCAGATCTCTCAGCCTTTCAACATATAAGATATCCTCTAGTCTCTTCATCATCTTAGAATGATGAAGTGCTTAGGATTTTTGCTTGATTCTCTTTTTAACCCATGAGAAGGATATACACACAAAGACATCCAAATGAGTAGAAAACTTAGTTTGCCTCTGACTCTCAGAAGACCCTGCTGAAACATTGACTTGTTATATTAGATACAGTTTAAAATTTTCTACAGCAATTAATACTGCTGATAAATATTTGACTGTGAATTCAAGGAAAAATGCATATGATTATGATTAGTATGTACAAGTGAGGCAGCAGACTGGAATTTTTCACTGTTTCTAGGCCGTGTTTTTCTTACTGTGTCTGTAAATGATTTACAGCACTTTGATGATAAAACCTATGTAGGCTATAATTTTGTCCACTAGAAAAGTTTCCACAGGTGTAAAGTTAAATTTGTGAGCTTCTATAGAGTGTGTTATCTTATTGAAAGTCACATTCATAACATGTAAAGAAACAAGCTCCAAAATATCATTCATAATTGATTTACTTTAAAATAAAGGGATCATTAAATTATTACCCATCTTATTGGAAAAGTAGTGGCAGTTTGGTGAAGTTCTGGCTGGTGGGAGAAGGAGAAATATAACACTCATTTTTAAAAAGGCACAAAGGAAGACACAGATCAGCCTTGCTTCTATGCCCAGCAAGATCATGCACCAGATTCTCCAGGATCCTCCATGCGAAGGTACATAGAATATTAGGAGGTTATTGGTAACAACCATCATGGCTTCAATAAGAGAAAATCATGCCTGACAAATTTGGCAACCTCGTATGATGGGTAGATCCTTACAGTGATAGTAAATAAAGGAAGAGCAACAGGTGTCATCTACCTGGTCTTGTGAGAGGTAATTTCCACAACATTCTTTTCTTTAAGCTGGAGACACATGGGTTTGACAAACAGATCACTTGGTGGCAAAAGGAGTTGTCTGGATGGTGTCATTCAGTGGCTCAATGGCCAAGTGCAGACCAGCAATGAGTGGTATTCCTTAGGACCTAGTGCTGTTTAAAATCTTTGTTGGCCATATGGGTGTGATTGACTGCATCCCCAGCAAAAACAGTGTGGCCAGCAGGTCAGCAGAGGTGATTCTTCTTCTCTACTCTGCTCTTACGAGACTCTCCTTGGAATTCTGCATCCATCTCTGGGACCCCCTAGCATATGAAGGAATCGAACATGTTGGAACAAGTCCTGAGGAGGAATGTGAAGATGATCAAAGGACTGGAACATGTCTCCTATGAAAATATGCTGAAAGAGTTAGAATTGCTTAATCTGAAGTAAGGAAGACTTTATAACAGCTTTCCAGTATATCAAAGGGATCTACAAGAGAGCTGTAGAGGGTCTTTTAAAAGGACAAGTAATGATAGGACAAGAGGTAGTGGCTTCAAACTGAGGGTAAGTTTAGATTAGATATTAGAAAAAAAATATTTACTCTGAGGTTGGGGCACTGGAACAGGTTGCCCAGAGAAGTTGTGGATGCCCCAACCTGGAACATGTCAAGGCCAGGTTAGCCTGGGTTTTTTAGCAACCTGATCTAGTGGAAGGCCAAGGGCACAGGAGGTGGAATGAATGTCCCTTCCAACCCCAAAAATTCCGTGATGCTACCTATGAATATCTATTCTCTTTTTCTTTATAGCATTTGGCTTAATAAATGGTGTTTAACTGAATACAGAGTCTGAATGCCTTTCTTAATGAGGTCATGATGAACACTAACACTGGTACATGGCAATAGTTTTAAGCTTGATCTCTGAACTGGGTCAGCTGCATTCTTTATTTGTCTACAGCAATGTACATCCATTGTAATGTATGTAGAAGTTTCAGAAACCAGGCAGAAAAATGAATTAAGTGTAGTGGTTTTGGTTTGTTTTCCAGCTAATCCACCAATTATGTAGTGTGTTTAGTGTTGGCCAAATACCAGTACACCCACTATAAATTATTTACTCATTTTCTGCTGTGAGATAGGGATTAGGAAGTGGAGGCCAAACAGGCTCAAAAACTTTAAAGGGTGTAAAGGAAACTATTAGCAGAATTAAAAGAAAAAATATAAGAAAATTAGAATAAACCTTCAGAACACTTCTCCTTCCCCCACATCCTCTTTTTTTTTTTTTCTTACTGACAGTATAAAGAGAAAAAACCTGGAACTTTCAGTCAGTTTACTACCTCTAAAATAATCTTTCTTTAGTCTACTTAGGGAAGGAGTGTCTCTTGATATGCTGTACTTGTCTAAGAGCAAAATGAGTGAGAGACTCCAAGTCAGAAATACAATTTATTAAGAAATAGGAAGAAAAGAAAGAAAGTCACTGACAAAGTCAGAATACAACCTGATAGCCTGTTGGTCAGGGTGTTGTCAGTAGTCCAGTGGTACTAGATAGGCCTGGTCTTCTTCTGAGAGTCTAGTGAAGAAAGACAGGTTGGTGTCCCAAATCTCAGGTTTTTATCCAGGTAGAGGGGCTTGGCTCCTGCCCCTGGATGGAGCATTTTCCAATGGGATGATGTAAGCTTATCAGTGGACTCAATGGCCCATCAGCTTAAAACCTCTCCCTGAAGGGAGGATGGGCCGTGGGAGAGATAAGGAAATTGTCCTGCTGGTTTCTTATCAGCTGGCCTATCAACACGAGATTGCATCACTTCCCCTCATTCCAGTTCCAACAGATGGTGATAGAATAACACACCTTTGATTGCATTTTTCACTGTAACCCATGACATATGCCATAGAGACTTCTCTAAAAGAAACAGTTCTCTCATAGCTTCAATGTTACATCGAGTCAGCCACCTCCAAAAAGAAAATCTGTTTGCAGTGTGAAAGTCCCTCCCATGCCTTGCAGCTTTCCTAAAGCTGCTTTCATGGGCCATGTCAACTCATGGGGTACTATTTTAAGGATGAGCTGTTCTAGCATAAAAACCAAAAATTATCTTATCTCTGGGAACAGAGGCTTTTCTTCTATCCGTGGGGCAAAATTTCTCATCTCTCTCATCTCTGTTCAAGCTTCTCATTGGATTACAGCTTTTCAGCATCTCCACGATGCAGCACAAGTGCCCTTTTCTCATGGCCTGCAGGTGAATGCTGCATCCCTCCGTGCACTTCATGAATTACAGGGAAAAAACAAACTTATTTATCAAAAATATATCATCACCATAGCCTTACAAAAGAATTTCAGCCCAAGACTAAGGCATCTCCTCATTCCCTAACTAGAATTTTGCTCCTTCTTTAATGAACTCAGTCTCCTATGTTGTTTTCCTTACATGTCTTCACCCTTTCCTTTTCTTGATTCAGGAGAAAACTGATGTTTGTAGGTTCATTTCTTCTCCAGCTTTACGAACTGGAACAGTTTTTGTAGAGCTCTGCAGTGCTGAAAGGTTGATCTCATGCAGGCCGTGCATCAGGGAGATCACTCTCCACACCTCTCGCTGCTGCTCACGTGGTCTCTGCTGGCACCGTGCGAGCTGTGCTGGCTCCCAGCTCCACTCAGTGCTTTTCTTCATGTGGAGCACTGCAAACAAGAAAAACTGCTGCTGCCTTTTTTGTCCTGTCCACGGCATGGCTGGCTAAAAGCAGCTAAACAAACAGAGTTCATTGTGAGCAATGCTGAGGCAGCAACACCCGCGCGTTGTTGTCCCGGCCGTGTAGATATTATTTTTGCCAGGTCGTGTCGCAGTCCTGGCCATGTGGCCACTCCTGCAATGGCGGTGGCCGCTTCTGGCCCCTGGCTGCTCCTGGCCTTGGGGCCGCTCCCAGCACAGTGGCACCTCCGGCCAGCATGGCCTGTTGGTGCTGCTGGAAAAAGGAGTGGCAGCCTCCACAGGGAAGCGGTCTGGCCCTGCTGAAAAGGGGCCTCAGCTGCCCACCGGGACAGGGCACAGCAGGGTCCCCAGTGAGGGGCTCGGCATCCGCTCACCACCCTTCAGGGACAGAAAATCTCAGCCATGCCGCATGGGACTGGGTCGGCCAGCTACCTCTTCAAAAACTGGAGGCTAAGAGACCTTTCCCATGGGTTGTCTGTCTGTAAATGCGTTTCCACAAAGGCATATCCAGCTCTTCTGATTGGTTAATTGGGTGTCCATCTTCAAAATTAGCTCGCTGCTTGGTTCCGCCAGGTTCCCACAAGGAACCATCTCTCCAACTGAAAATTTGACTTTGTTAAACCATGATTTCATATTAAAGTGCAACAGAAGAGAAAAAGTTATTGCATAAGTTACTGTTTGATGGCTCCAAATGAAATTTGTACATTTGGTGGTTTTCATATTTTTTCCCATTACATGTCAAAAGAAAGAGCTTCATATTAAATTCTTTATTTTTTTTGTCATTGTTCTGCAGTTAAATGACAATTTGACCAACTATATGATGGTTATTTATAGATGTGAATGGCTATTAAGGACTCATTTATAAGTTGTGAATAATAACAGCCCTGTGAGAATTAGCCTACAATATTGTCTATGAATATGTATGCATTATTGTAATATTCATTCTTCACTAGGCTTGAGAGGGGGGATGGTACAAAAAGAGCACACAGTAAGTGCTAAATTCAAAAAAGGTTATTTTTGCAATTTCTATGTAAATAGACTGCTCTCTGTAGAGAAAATGTGTGGAACAAGGATGGACTAGGGAATGCAAACTACCTGTTCATGACTAATATCCTAGGGTCAAAGGCTTTTAAAAGTAATTACCTTCACAGTTTCAGGGCAGCAGACAGTTCTTAGCTATGTTAATGGAAATATTCTCACAGATTGGAAATTTGGGTGGTGGGATCTGATCAAATTTTAGGTGGATTTTACATTGCTAAGACTGCATTTCAGTAAATTTCACAGATTCAATTTGGATTTTTATTTCTTGTCACTTTTTTGAAGAATAGAGTGGACGATGCATACCAAAGTTCAAATTTATGTATTTTTAAGAGGCCCTGAATGTATTTGTGTATGCGTGGATAAGGAGAGTGTAACTTTACAAGAGAAAAGTTGTCCCTGGAAGGGTACTTCTTTTTGTATTAGCCATCTTTACATTATGTAATCACTAGAAACTCTTGTCTTAAATTAAAATTATTAAAAATGGTTAATGTAAATGAAACTATTGCATTTAGGAACTAAATATTGCTTATATTCTTCTCTGTCATTCAACATTAAAGCTTTAAGAATCCTGATATTTATCAGAAATGCTACATACTGAATCTCTTGGAACTACAGGTCCTCAGATGTTGATTCTGATATTGTAGTTTGAATTTGTTCTCCTCATTTTCCAAAGTAGAATTGCAGTTCTATGTTATTTGAGTTTAAATAATCCACTGATAGTTTGTTCTTTTTAAATCTTATTGCTACTTGGAAGTTTCAATTCTTCCATAGGGCAACCCTACCTAACTCTTCACAAAAAACAATTTCTGGTCTATATGACTTAGTCAATTCCTGGGCTTCCTCCACTTAGCTATATTCTGAAAACATTTGGCTTCAAAGGTATGTGTCATTGCTGTGGGATAATCTCTTTAAGACTATTTTATAAATGTGGCCATATCCCAGTACCATATAAAGCTATTATGATAGTTAAAACTGAGATTATGAATAAGCTACCAAATTCCAGTATATCTAAATCTAGACAAATGTCATAGGTTTGCTCAGATGTATTGCTGAAATATGGAACTATCTGCTAAATATTTCTATTCTGTATTAAGATTGAAACAGGGCTAGGTTTACATGGCTTTGAGAGACTTCTCTAGTTTCAGTGAGTAAAGAGTGTGTTTCATGAATACAGGAGAAATATTTAAAATCTGAAGGGTTGGAAGAGCTAGATTTTAAAATCTTTCTGGCAATATATTTTATTCATGGAGAATTATATCTTTTTATATTTATATCTTTTATTCACAGGAAATTATTTTTAAGAATGTATGAAAGTACCAGATGACTGAAAAATTAATAAGATGGTATTCAAAAGGAGCTGAGGGAATGAACCTGGTAACTGTATGGTGAGTAGGTCATCATTGATCATAGACTAGCAAATGAAAAAGCCATAAATTTGTCAAAAGAAGTCACAGAAATATATAAGAGGCAGACATATAAGATACCTAAAACACTACCCATAAACTCTGATGAACACCTTTTTATTGTAAAGGACATGAGTGTTAGAGTATTTGATTGCAACTAGAAAAGAGGAAAAAATATAAATCAAAGTAATTGCTTTAACTGCGCCACTGTGATATGTTTATAATGGTGGGTCTGGAATAGAATTGATATGATAAATATCTGTGTGTAAAAAGTCTTAGCAAAATCTGAGAAGATAAGAGCTTTGAAGAATTTAATAAAACTTCTGATTTGGCGTTAAGAATGTATATAGGGGTTTAGATGAGTCCTTGCCTTTCGCCCAGGCCTCTGGCAGCAGGCAGCAGCTTTATTGAGGCAGCCAGCACCCCAAAACCCACTCTCGTTAACAAGTTCATTAATAATGGCTGATTAAGTCTATTATAGAATGAAAAATTTATTTAATAGACATAAGACTTAAACTAATACTATACAAGAATAAAGACAAAAATAAAACTACTATTAAGGATATACAGCTCGAGGTTAAAGGTACCTATTAATTTTATAACTAGTGAAGAAATAATATAACTTAGGATTCAATGTGTCTTACCGTCCAGTTGTTGGTGTGGTACACATTGAGATCCTTTCCATCAATCCCCAGACAAGTAACCATGGAATCTGAGTCCAAACTTGGGGGAGAAGTCTCAAACACTTCAGGGGGTAAGAGGTTTCTGCCTCTGTGATAACTCTTGTGTCTTTTATGGTTTGTAAAGCAATGTCTTCCAGTCAAGAATATTTCTTTTCTATCTTCCCACATCTGCTCTCCAGACTAAGACATTGATTCTTAGATGAGGTCGGAGCTCTTTTGGCTCCAGAGATGACCCCTTGCTGGGCCTTTCAGCCTGGGTTACCTCTTTATGCACCAACTATCTGGGGGAGAGAGGAGGGAGGCGGGGGAGGTAAATGTCCTGCCACACATAGACAGCGACAGATAAAATTCCTGGTTGATGATGCCTGGAAGAGCTGGAACAGAGGCTAGACGGAGTTAAGGAGAATAAAGGATATTTATTGAGGCCTTCAAAGACCACACTGGGACAGTACCAGTGTTACAAATCAGGCTCTGCCTGGATGGCCCCAAGATGAAGACAAAGGAAGCAGGGGGACAGTCCCAAGACCACACATTTTATATGTTTGGGTCCATTTGCATACAGGAGTCTCACTTGCCCACTCTCTCCTTTCCACATTGTTTATACTTTGAGCCTGAAATCCTTGAGTCCCAGTGGGAGTAGGATTGTTGTGTCTTCATCATCCTGTGAAAAGATCCTATTAACCCTGAACAAAAGCTACACAACAATGCAGAACAGAAAACCCCAAAACCCAAGGCATCATTGAAAATGGCAAGGCCAGTCATAAATTGTGCCAGTAAAAAACAATGCTAAATACAAAGCAGTGTCTGGACAAAATCTGTTAATTTTAAACTCATAATTATTTTGTTTTGTTTTAATGTAGAGATTATTGAGAAATTATTCCAGTAAAAAATTCCATTGTCCAGCAATGGAATGGAGATGAAATTAAGACCACATTGAATTAGTGCAAATGTCACTGTTTTTCCTCTACCTTATTCTGAAAATAAATGGTGCTGTATACTGCGATGTAAAACAGGTCTAGCCAGACAAGCCATTACCTTGAATAAAAGTAAGCCTCCATTATCATACTCATGAAATAATCTTTTCCCCACCTTTTACCAATGTTTTGGCTACCTACTTATCCTTTATTATCTTCTGCTACCTTTTTCACTGTCAGTCTAGTAAATTGGGAAAGGGAAAATAATTGATAAATTCACACACAAAAAAAGAATATATAATACTTTTTCTTTTTACTAGTAACCTTGCCATTCCAAATTATAACAACTGACACATTAACTCAAGGGATTAAAACAAAAATAAATATAAGACACTTCCCTCTACCAGTTTTGCAGGATAATTACAGAATGCATCTCTGAGACCATATGTATTTTCTTTCTTCATTAGTTACATGCCATGAACTCAAAAACCTGTAAATATGTCTAAAAAAAGTTTAGGTAATATACATAGGTAAAATAGCAAGTGTCACTCAAGACATAGGTAATAGCTGTAAAACTAAAAGTGCGTCAAAATGGCACTCAGTACAGATAAAAATGAATTATATTGAAAAAAAAATCATAAAATATCAGAGCAAAAAGAAAAGGAAAATACTTTGTTAATTTAAGTCCACCTAATAATTCAGGTTTCTTCTTAGGAAGAAACAGATTGCACTAATACAGTGAACAAAAGTGTTATTACTAACCTTGTCACTACCATTTATCATTTTCAACCATCTGCAGACCACTTAGCCATCTGCCTCTTCAGGTCCATGGATTTAAAACATGGAAACACAATCACACAAACATTTACAAAGTTAAATGAGGAAAAAATATGTATTACATTTAGAATGTCTGTTTGGCTTAATTTGGTTCTTTTGGGGTTTTTTTGGTGCTATTTCTTGTTTGTTTGTTTGTTTTGTTTTGTTTTTTCTTTTTTATTTATCTTTAAAGAGTATTTCTAGAAGATCTACAGTACAGCTACTGGAAAAATTCTGCTACAACAGAAGCAGCGCCTTGGGTTCAGCCTGAAGTTAGAGTTAGGGTCTGAGTTAATGAAAAAACAGTGCTACTTTTGCAAAACAGAGCTGGAATGGCACTATGAAAGAGAACAGCAGGCTTCCATAGAGCCCTGGCCATGTGATATTCTTCCCTGGAACCATGGCTGGGGCTTTGGCTAAAGCACAAGAGATGGATTAGGGTTCGAGTTAGCGTTTAAAGAAAAAAAAAGCCTCTCTTAATCTCGTTCAAGTTCTCTTGAGTAACTTTTTGACTTGTCCTTATTTATGCTACTGATCTACTATTTACAATTTTGCAACTTTTTTTATTTATTTGGATAGCATTTTGCAGTGTGGAAACACTTCTGCTTCAGAGTGCCTATGCTGTTACTCTCATACGGCTTTTGCTCATTCTCAAGCACCCACGCACTTTTGTTTTTGATTTTCAATATGATGCATGGGAAGTACATAACTGGTCTTCATTAACAAACTTCTGCACATGAGACTCCTGCAGTCTCCTTTGTGTAGCAGAAGAGAAATGTTCAGAAATGTTCCTCAACAGCATGTCCTCTGGGCAATAGTTAGGTGTTTTCAAAGGTTAGCAGAAAAGTTAGTGTTAGGGTTGACAAAAAGAATATAGTTGACAAAAAGAATAGAGTGGGTGGGAGTGGAGGTGAAATTGTGTTATTAAAGGAAAGCTTTAAAAGCTTTCCTAAACGTTTTAGTATTATTTCTCATTTATATAAACTTTCTCTCATTTTTTCCCTACTTTCAGCCAACTAAAGGGCTAAATGTTTTTTTCAAGTTTGTGTAATTTTTCATGCTCTTTAGATAAATGCTTTTTAAACTAAGTGTCTGTTGTCTGGGAAAGAAATAGTACTATATTCACTGCAGTGTCTCCTAAAATCTTCATCTTTCTGAACTACAATGGACTGATCAAATGTCTATTAAAAGTAATTTGAAATACAGTGTTGGTTTTATGAGTGCATATATAATTTTCTATGCAAATTATTATTGCAGAATCACTGAATCATAAAATGGGATCTTTAAGATCATCCCATGGATAGGGACGCCTGTCACTCACTGTCCATGGGTGCTCACATCTCCATCCAGCCTGATCTTGAAAACTCATAAAGCACCCACAGCTTCTATGAACAACCAGTTCCAGTACCTCAATACCCTCACAGTGCCTAAATACACTAAGCAGTAAAGAATTTTTTCCTAATATCTAATGTAAACTTACCCTCTTTTAGTTTGAAGCCATTCCCTTCTGTCCTACATGTCCTTGTAAATACTCTCCATCTTTGTTGTAGGCTCCCTTTAGGTACTGGAAGGCTCCAGTTAGTTCAATCCTGAAGCATTCTCTTTTCCAGAGACTGAACAAATCCAATTCTCTCAGCCTTTCCTTGTACAGGAGTTTCTCCAGCCTTCTAATCATCTTGGTGGCCACCTCTGGACTTGTTCCAACAGGTCCATGTCTTTCTTGTATTGAGGACTGTTACATCTTGTTGCAGCAGTGGGATTGTATCCAGGGAGGATACAGCTGCCAGTGACCAACATGGCAAATCAAAGAGATGTGTCTCCTCTTGGTTACACTCAGGAATCCATTTATTGGAGTGTCACCAACACAGGATTTAACCTAGCATGAATCAGAGACAAAGAACCCTGAACAGAGGCAGGGTGGTGGGTTTTGTGGGGCAGAGCAAGTGTGGAGTTTAGGATCTGAGTCTAACAGGGACACACCATGGGAGAAGTCTCAGGGTCACAAACCAATAGGGGTACAAAAGGAGGGGTTAATGCAGAATACAATGAATTCCAACACAAGAAAGGCAGGACACCTCGGGCTGACACCCCACGAGGGATTTGGGGGTGGAGCAACTCATCCAGGGCTTTAAATCCACACCTCTCACTTTAACACCACCTGTCTAAAATCAAACCCCTGCCTATTTGGGTGGGGGCAGTCCACAGAGGACCTCAGAGCAGGACATGGTACTTGAGGTGGAGACTTAGAGGGGCAGATTCACCTTTCTCCACCTCGTGGCCATGCTGCTTTTGATGCAGCCCAGGACATGTTTGGCTTTCTAGGCTGCAAGTGCACATTGCTATCTCATGTCCAGGCTCTCTTTAGCAGCACTCTCAAGTCCTTCTCAACACAGTTATTGTTGATCTGTTCATCCTTCAACCTGGGTGGATACTCAGGGTTACACTGACTCACACAGAACACCTTGTACTTGGTTTTCTTAAATTTCATGAGATTCCCATGGAATAGCTTCTTGAGCTTGTTCAGGTCCCTCTGGATGGATTCCATCCCTCAGGTGTGCTAACTCCACCACTCAGCTTGGTGTCTTCTGCTAATTTGCTGAGGGTGCACTGGATCCACTTGTCCATGTAACTAAAGATATTAAATAACACTGGTCCCAATACAGACCCACGAGGGACAGCAGTTGTCAATGATGTCCACTGGAACTCAGAGCTATTGACCATTACCCTCTAGGTGCAATTGTCCAATCAATTTCTTATCCATCTAACAGTCCTCTCATTGAATCCATCTTTCTCCAGTTTAGAGAGAAGCATGTTGTGAGAGATCATGTTAAAGGCTTTACAGAAGTCCCGAAAACTGATTTCTGCAGTGCTTCCCTTGTCCACTGATGCAGTCACTCCATCATAGAAAGCCATTAGGTTGGTCAGCCAGGACTTGCCCTTGGTGAATCCCTGCTGACTGTCTCAAATCCTCTCTCTGTCTTCCATGTGCCTTAGAATAGCTTCTATCCAAACAACAGGAAAATGTTATTAAAATGCCAGTTCTTAGGATGTTTTTCCATATTTACAGAAACACTGATTTTCAATAGTGATGATTAGTTCTATTTTCTCATTTCCTTTTCTGTTATAAAGTTGAAATTAGAGTATACTTTTCTAAAGACCTTGATATATGCTAACATGATATATTTCTGAAGTTTTTCAATAATGTATTCTCACTCAGAAAGATTTTATTGCATCTGTATTCAAACTTTTGGAAAAAAAAGTCCACTACTTGGAGAGTATCAGCATAGAGTATGGACCTAAGTATAAGGCTTTTATTGTTTCTCTACATGGACAGCATGTTTTACCTTTTCTTTCTATAATTGTGATCTTAGGAGTTCTCTAAAATGAAACAAAGCTGTAAATCAAAGACTGTAATTATGGAAACTCATGACATCCTGCTCTTTTCTCTGTGTGTCAACAATGGCTCAAGCTGTTGAATTGTATTTCAAGGTGACAAGATAACATCTTCCACACAGCAATAAAGACCCCCACTGAAAAAACTTAACTGAAGTCAAGACAATTACACCTTTTTAAATCAAGAGGTATGCATAATCAAAACTAAGTTCTCCTGCATACAAAATAAAGATTAAGAAATGTAAAGACTATTTGGCAGCATGCAGAATAGTGATATGATGAGAAATTTATCAGACCTTTATCAGAAATTTATCAGGGCTTTTGAGCTTTGAATAACAAAATCTAGCACAGGTTAAAAAATCTTGGTTCTAAAAATTTTCTGCAGAAGAGTTTCATCAAAAGTAATTTGGGTTATGCAAATGAATTTGAGAAGTCTGAATAAATAATCCTCAGTATTTTGAATGCCAGTTTTGAATTTAGCTTCATTACAGGATAATGTACCTCAGGTCTTGTGGTACAGCATAATATAATCTATACAATCTTTACATTAATCCTCTTCATTAATCATCTTCAAAAGCTGATGAGAATCTTACACTTCAGAAAGACCTGCATCATTTTTCTTAATCTATCAGTGTAAGTATTTTCCAGGATAACTATATTCCTGTCTCTTAGAAAAATTAGGCATTTCTCTTTTAGTTTAATAATTGTATACAATTTTCCTAAAAACTTTTGAAATCGTCATCCATCTGGATTTTTTAAATTGTTATTTTTTTATTATTTTTTGTAATTTCACTAATTCGTAGCAATATTTCATAATAAATTTAATTAGCTATTTTGTTAAATGCTAAATTCTTTTAGAAGTAGTTTGGTCTATTTAAGTTGTTAATTAATTTTTTTGTCTCACAGATCTGTGTTTTTAATGAAGTATATTGTAATTAGTAGAGCTATTACTAGTTGATTTATTCATTATATGTGAGTAGAGTAAGTTTCCAAGACCGTTGTACATTAGTATACAAAGCAAGACAAGTCTAATTACTGATCATCTTGCTGCAAGGTAAATTATTTTCTTTTTAATTTATTTATTAAAACACTCCAGGTATGTTTTCCCATAAAACACGCAGTACAAAATGTACCCTAAAAATACATTTATCTGCTTTCAAAAAGTGAGGAATAATTTTGCTATGGCAGAGAAATTTATTTTGGTTAGTTTAGTGACATGACAATTTGAAAGAAGTTTCTGATGTACTGGTTTGATGTCTTCAGTCATACAGATGCATTCATTTACTGAACAAGCTGTACTGAGATTTTTTATGAAGAACAATGCTATTTAATAGATTTTTATGCCTTAGTCATACATGAAGCTTTTGTGAGCTTTGCAGATTTTCCAGTCATGAAGTCATTTGTTCAAACAAGACTTAAGGAGTTGGTCTACATCAAAAAATTACTTTTTCTTGTTCAGCCTTAAGTCACTAGAAAGCTGCATATTGTTTCACTTTATTCCAACTCACCACTGTGCACAATAAGGTTTTCCACTTTCCAGAAATAAATATTTTTAATAATAAGTAAATAAGAGGTTTTTATAACTTATAGCAATCTCCCACAATTATTACCAAAGCAATTTGACATGTGGGCCTTTGTTGCATATTTAACTTATTAATGCCTAACATATTTAATTAGCAAATTAAATATTACACAGAGCTTGATTAAAACCAATATTTGTTTAGATTTTTAATTCTCTACAGATTAGTACAGCAGAGAATCCTATGGATAAATCTCAAAAATTGAAGAAGAGACCTTAATTCTCCATAATATTACGAGCTCCTTTATGATGAAATACAAATTTGTTCATATGAAATTGTCATCTCTATTGTATAACTAAAAATTGTTACTTCAGATTATGCACAACTAGGGTCTTTCCTCCTTCTGAATTCACCAGAAATGAGTACAATTAACAGAAAGTAACTCACTGAACCTTTTTTTTTTGTATGATCAGTGACTTCATAACTTCTTTATGAAGGACAGAAAAAACCCAGAAATTATAATACGAAGAAATAAGCCTTAAATTATAATAGAAATTTTAAAAGTTTTTTTTTTAATGGTGTGTTCTTTTAAAAATCTTACAATGTCTCTACAGACACTAGATAATCAAACACATTGTGGTGTTTTGATAGCTATTCTGTATGAAATTTTGTGCTTTGCTTTACACACTTACCCATTCTAAGCAATCCCTTATATAAAACTGATTGGTAACTTCCCTACCTGTTAAGGAAACACCGAGATAATAATAGTAATAACAATGACAATAATAATGAGATAACTTTGCAGGGATTTATCATTATAACTGAGCAATCTAAAATTATCCAGACAAAATTACTACAAACAGTCTACAAACTATTTTTTTTACTTAGCACTCTAACCATTCCTGGCTATACTAAGTCAGTTCCGTGTGAAAAAAAGAGGAGGAGAAAAAACCCCTTTGCTGTTCTCTATTATTTTCCTGATCCGCTGCTCAAATTTTTTGGGGAATGGGAGAAAAAGGAAGGGAAATTTCCAAAGATTTATTTCTGA